>UELV01083179.1:0-21189 GCA_900490015.1 Megastigmus stigmatizans | reverse complement strand
TATATATACATATATCTCTGTCGCTCTCACTCTATATATCCACTCTCTCGGCTCTCTGTGCGCGTGCAGTGTGCAGCGTCTGCGTCGCGCACGCGGCAGCTCCTCTTCTTCTGTTCCTCCCTTCCGCACTCAGCTCTCCCCTGGCAGTCGGCGTGTGCTCTCTCTCTCTCTCTCTCTATCTGCGTGTTGCTACCGCTGCCGCTGCTACTGCTGCTGCTGCTGCTGCAGTCGGCTCGGTTCCGCTCTTCTGCTCGGCACCGCGGGTTCAGTCGACGATCCGACTGGCTATCTCGCGGCCACGCCAGCCCGATTGCTGCATATATACCGAGAGCTGCTGCCGTCGCTCCGCTGTATAATAGCCGCGCCGTTCGCTCGCGCGACCAATCGCTCGCTTCCGCTCTCCGCTTACGTATACACACGCGCGCGTATCTGGCTGTGCTTTTTTTTAGCGTCAAACCTTTTGGACGTGTAGTCGGTGACCCTCGAAATATCGCTGGACAGCTGAGCTTTTGATATATATCCGTTTTCTTGGGTAAAACTGAGGCTTTTGCTTCTTTTTTTTTGTTATCCGGGATAACGGATTGCGAGGATAAGTTACGAGGATGCGACACTATTTGCTGATTGGGATTCTGGTGCTATGCTGCATTCAAGGTGAGTTTTTTTCTTTCTTCTTCTTCTTCTTCTTTTTTTGTTCGATGTGCTTGATGTTTTGGAAAGTTTTGGGTATATAGGGTGTGTTGACCCTGATTTGAACGTGTTCTGCTTCTTTTATGGTTCGCACCTTAAGTATATGTATAGGTATAATACTATGTGTAATAGGTACATAAGAATAACTTTCGGATAAATTAGACAATTCGTTTTGTTTCTTTAATCATTCTGTTAACCAATATTTTTATTTTACTTTTTTTTTTAAATTTCTGTCAAACTGTATTTTTGTAAATTTACATTAGAAATAATTATACATGGGAAAAACAGTTCGATAGAGCAGCTAGATGATTTCGCCTTTATAATTGAAATTCTTTGTAAAGAATTTCAATATTCAACAATGTTCATAGCATTTTAATTACATAAATAATATAAGGTCAAATTGGCGTGTTTCGTCACATCTTACTTATAAAAATAAAAACCGCTGCAACTTCATTGGCACTTAACTTCGTTTAACTTAATGTTTTGTTCTAATATACATTTATTATATAATTTATAAATAAAGTAAGTAATAAAACCTATTTAAAAATAGTTCAAAAATTATATAAGAAATTTTAAAAAATTAATTTTTAAATTTCTCAATTATTATTAAAATTTTAAATATATTTGTAAATTTTATATTAGTCTTCTATTTACAAAAAGAATAATAAAAATTTATTTTTTGAATATATTTTTAATATTAACATAAGTTATTAATTAATGATTGTATGCTTATTTTAATTTTTTCTTCATTGCATATTTTTTTAAAGTTCTGTCGGTTTGTTCGTTTTGAAAAAATTATTTTTATTTAGGTACTTTTTAAAATATATTTATTTTACAATAAATTTTAAAGATTCTGAATTCGTCATTTGTCCAATTGAGTCGCCTTGGCCACGTATCTTGAAGGATTCGAAACTTTAATTTTTATTAGTAGTCTTCTTAATAGACATCTAATAATAAAATTTGGTAACTAATATACAAATACTATTTGTGAGTCATTTTAAAATTTATTTAAAAATTTTTTATTTATCTATTATATGCTTGTTAAGATTTGCTTTATCCAATACTTTTTTAGAATCTGATATGTTTTTATCATCTTATATTTATAATTATTTTATATTTAAACTATTTAATACAATATCTCGTTAAATATATGAAAATGTTAATATCTTTGACTATAATATATCCAAAAATTTTAAAACAAATATTAATTTATCAGATATTTAAGAATGATAATTTAAAAAATTATATTTTGAAAATATTTAAAAATACAAATAAAATGAGACGTCAAACATCAAAACTTATTAAGAATATAGGTACAGCTCTAAAGGTACAAAAATTCTATTTGTATGTAAAATTTTGAAAAGATTAGAGCTGTTTTACTCCTGTTTTCGAATGCTATAGAACATCAATTTTTTCATAATATCATCATTTTTTTAAAAAATAACAAATATTCATGACTGAAAATTTAACAGATCCATGTTAATAAATATTTACAAAAAGATTCCAAAGTTATAACCTATGCTTAAAAAAATGATGTTTTTAAAATTACAAAAGAACGACGCAAGTTATTTTAGAAAATATTGTCTCAAATTGTGGGTAATTAAAAGTTCTTTGTAACTCATATTGTACATATTTTAAATATTAAACTTTCCATACAACAAAAAACTAAAAAACTAAAAATTGAAAAGTCGTTTTTTAAATAAAACAAAAGAAAATCGATGAATCTTAAATATTATTTCTCAATCGCCATCCCACAAAAAAAAACGAATAAAATGAATTTTTAAACTTAAAAATCGGTTCATCCGTTCTTGAGATACAGATGTATATGTATATTCACATACGCACACACACACACAGACACGAATAAAAAAATTTCTCCGAAATAGTTTATTTTTGTTCCAATAATGTTAAAAAACATTTTTAAGCATTATTGAAAAAAAAAAAATTTGTTGACACTTAACAAACATTTACTGGTTATATTATTGCGAACGAGTTAGTAGTTGAAACAAACGATTTTTTTCGTAGCATAGTATACTACAAGTTATTATAAGAAATAATAAATTCACGTGCATCAAATTTTTGACAGTATCATAGACATAACATAGTAAGAAGCACAATTCCAATGAAAATAAGTGTTGTGACTGCTGCCGAAACCAGGTAACTGGTATTACCAGTTACGATAACACGAGAATCACGAGAATCACGAGAATATCTCAAGCCTACAGGAAGTACTTTAGTTTTACGTGGTAATTTCGGTAAGAACCCCTCCTTTACTCTTCAAACGTCGAAAAAACTTACCAGCCTCTGCTCGACTATATAAGCAGCTCGCACTATATGTGCGCGTTTGCATAATGGGCCTTTAATCGCTCCACCTCGAACCCTGTGCCACGTCACGTGCCCCTTTTTACTCTTCATTTATAAATATACATACCCCACGCTGCAGTGCAAAATAGTCTAGATCTGCGTGACAAAACATTTCGTAAATAGATAAATAACACCTATTCCGTGAGTCATATAGAAATCCGACTTGACAAGTATTTTAATGCCGCGGAATTCAAAGCCTATATAATTTACCCATTTGCAAACACCGTGATAATAACAATGATTAATAACGTATAATTTGGCTCGTGTGTAATTTGTATTGGAAATTGAATCAAACAATAATATTGTATTACAATCGGGTAAATTTTCTATTTAAGTATGCAAAAAGTTTTGTATTAAAATTTTGAACCGTAAATTCGGAATTTAAAAATATACAAATTATATATATTCATCTTGGAATTACTGGGATTATAGATCGATTGAGTAAAGAATATTAATATTCGAAATACATACTTTGGTTCTCTATATATTCTGTCACTATAAAGCGCTCTTATCGAAGATGCTTCAAACTCTTAAGTACCGGTTTTAACAACACAAAGGATAGTGTGCTACAACAACTTACTTTTTTTAGGAACCATTGTTTGCGAAAATGTGAACTACTTGAATCTGTATAGTTCACAAATTCCCTTTGTACTCATTGAAATACTAACGCAAAATAAAGCAGTGCAAATAACTATCATTTATTATTATAAAACACATACCTAATCATAAATAAAAACAAAGCAATTAGGCCCAATATACTTTTAAGAAACGATAAATTAACAAACTAAATTGCCTGTAGTCTATTCTCAAATAATATACAACTATGAATTTCTAAATGTATAAAACGTTACGAAACACAGTATATATGCTCGCAAGTCTAATCGATATTGAATCATTATTGAATCGCTGGTCGATATGGGGGAGGGGGCAGTTACCAAAGATTGAAAATGCACGTTATGGACGCAAGCATGCGCGCACAAACTATTATCATTATTATAAGTCTAAGTACTATACAAGGGGGGAGGGACGCGTTCAAGGGGAGGGGGAGGAAGAAGTCTGCGCTCGTCTTAATGAAATGCCCGTATCCTTTAGAATGACTACACACATAGACGCACACACACGCCGGGCAAATGAGTAAATATTTAATTACGCTTGCAGCCCCTTTGTCGTGGAGCGCGCGCGCGTTCGGTAATGCAGTTCTCGCTATATGCGCTTCGATCTCTCCGCAGCCCATATGGACGTACTTAATTGATACTTCAATTCCTTTCAATCGGGCGCGTTTAAACAAATTCATTACCTCATAAACTACTTTTGCCCTTCCTCTTGCAGCATCTTCGACGAGCCAAATGCTATTCAGCCTTTTCGTGAGAAAGAGAGAGAGAGAGAGAGAGAGAGAGAGAGAGAGAGAGAGAAAAAACGGTCGGAGAAATGCGGCTTAACGTTTCACGTTTGTAAAAAAGGAAGACTCATTACGTATCTGCGGCTACGGCTATATGTAACGGCTCGAGGGAGATATATATATATATATATAGAGAGAGAGAGAGAGTTCGAAAAGGTCCAATTTAAAAACGCCGCGGAGCATATAACTTTGTTACGCGGGAACAAAAGTACGAAGCGCACAGCTCTGTATATTTATATTTTCGACTCGCACGTAATTGATCCATTGCGGGAGATCATGTACGAGAATTTAAGTGCGCGTAGCGCGTACAGTAACGATAACGACACTTCCGAAATTTCAGCTCTCTCGGTAGTGTTGCGCCGCGCGTACAAGTCCGCGGATGCTACGAGTGAAAAACGAAGCTCCAACAGAGTTCAAAGTACTCGGACAGATGTATATTATACGAGTCGGCTTCAAGAGGCTTATCATTAGTGCATAGCCCAAAATTTCTCTTACTTAAAAAGTAATGCACTTACCAGGGCATCGGCTCGAAAAAAAAATCCACATACTAACGTATCTTTTGACTTGTAACAGAGAATAATCACTGTTGTAAATGTTTTAGGCTATTTAAAAATATCTAAAATTATATAAGAAACTGCGCGTTTTATCGTCCTAATGAATTAATATTATAATAAAGTGCCATTTCAAGTTCAAGTTTTGTAGTTAATAAAGTGATATGCAAATGATTGTTAAATCAAGCATTGAAACTGTACTCGTGTACATAACTTTGTATTTAGCCGTCGGAAAAGAATAACGTAGTCTGAATTTGATGTAGTGATCAAAGCGTATATAGCTGTAACATATATATATATACTGACCGCAACGACCTAATAAAACATATATGATTTCGCCGAAGACACAGAGTCAGTAAAAGGATATATATATATACAATTTGCTGCATTTTAACGTACGCATAACTAGTCGAAATGAGACATTGAACGTGTACCACTTAGAAGTAAATATATACACACACGCGCAATCCGTTACTCACTTTAACGCAGACAATACGTATATATATCCTTTAAATATATTCTCCGCGCTGTACACACTTCCATATACATAGAACAACTCTTGGGCACTGACTGCACAGCCATAGAAGAGCCTGTAAAGTCGTCGAGCGACGGGAAGCTGAATTACAGCTAAAAGTCAGACGCTCCGCGAAGATTTGCGAGCCATATATATATATATATAAAATATAAGGGACAATGAGAAAGGCTCTATATAGGCTCTATAAGCCAAGGGAGAAAGGCAGCGAATCGCGGCGTGCGTTCCAAGTACATAGAGGTGATAAGTTGAGAGCGTCGAAGCGACTAGTCTAACGAGAAGCGCGCCTCCGATACTAAATCAAACGAGCGCGAGCTCGTGCCTTCTCTCTTTCTCTCTCTCTCTCTGTTGCACCGCGGGCGACGAGAGGGGAAAAATTAAATGCCGTACCGCACACTCGTTCAGCGAGAACTGGAATTACACGCTCTTTCTGCGGGACGTGTGTTTCGTCTGGTCTTTTTCTTTCTCTCTTTCCTTTTTTGTTCGTAAGGAATAATTCACGCTTCCGCGAATTAATCGAGTTAGGACTGTAATTGCAATGTGTGGGACGTTTTACGAATGAGTGAAGGATGATGGTCGAGATGGTGTGTCTTGGGTAATTGAGACTTTACTAATTTTAACGAACTTCGTTGCTATTGTTATAGATGGGAGTTACGAATCAATTGTCTTGCATTGTTTATTTTTGGATAATTCTCGTTAATGGGATTTGGTTTGTTTTGCTCGACCGGATTTGTATTAGATTTTCGAGATTTTTCTTTTTCTATTGCGCACATAAAACAACTTATTATTACCGCTAATTATTTATTGCGAGGTTAATGTGTTAAAATTATATATAGTTGCGACAATTTCAATAAATAAATATATATTCGTATTAAATTAATCACTATGTACGTAATTTCTTTCTTCCAATACTAAGTTGAACGTTCCAATTATCGGATCGCCAGAATAAATTCAAACTTTTATCATTCCGGTGAAAGTCCGGTCGCTATTAGTCACAATTTTATTTACAGAGTATGGGAATCACTAATTTCGGTGAAAATTTCTTTGATCATATAACCATACGAAACGATCGCTTCTCTATCTAAACTATAAATAACCGCATAAAACTGCTCACCAATCCGATCTACAAGTTATAAATAGAAAATGTATATACCTGGATAGAAAAAGCAAAGTCTGTACAAGGGGGCCGGCTAACTTTTCAATGTACGACTTTTATAATTGCTCAGCGATAATAGAACTCGTAGTCGCGGGAGCACACACACACACACACACACACACCTATTTCAAATAACACAGATCGTTTACCCGGTGGCCAGTTCGATCGTTTATTCTTCTTTTTTTTATTGTCCAACCTGTTTATGGTCCACATACACGCTTCCTGGCTCACCCTGGTTATAATCCAAACGCGATACAAGGTTACGCCTCGATGAGGACGAGGGAAAACTAGGCGACGCGCAAGATCGGCGCCAATTATTATCGGCGCTCCTCGCTCCTATTGCTGCTGCTGCTGCTGCTGCTATAGCACCGAGAGCTTTATTTGTGTAGTTTGCCAAGTGGGTTAGTTGCGTATATACGTGACGCGCGTATAATGTTTGCGGCTCGTTATGGACGATTATTATGGTGAAACACACCGAATTAGTTTGGTGTAAAGGAGATCGAGAGATATTATATAGACGACATGAGTTTTCTAGTCGAAGGGTTCTCGCGTTGCTAATTTGTGAAGTGCACTTTTTATCTAGTGCGTTAGATTTAAAAAGATAATACCCAATTAGATGTACTTAGCATTATTTTTAATGATGACGCTGGATGAAATTTCTTTCGGTGTAGATTGATTTTGTCCGTAACTTATACCAGATTAAAAAGAAATTATTGTTTACCGTCAGAATAAAAGTTGAATAAATATACCGTAAAAGTTAGCTTTTATCGACTCTGTGTATATATATGATCGTGAAGCTAGAAACTGCATAGTTTAAAAAAATGAAGTTACGGTGCTGGCATAACTGATTATAAAAAAAAAATGTAACGGAGAAAGGAAGTCAACTGTACCAGTGGTCATTGAACCGGTAAATTTTGACTGGTCACCTTAATTATTGCTAATTACGCTTCAATGCAAATGAGATCGGATGCCGAAATCTTTTTTCGTTTCACCCCGAAGGCAGATAAATGCGAAAGTAATTGGAAGTTCGCGCTATTGGTATGCACTTCATATATATACGGTTCGTGTAATTCCACGTACTTGCAAACTTTAAATTGAATGCAACAGCTTCGAGTTTGCTAGTAAAATTACAACGTTTGGTATGTACTCAAGTTCAACCCTAAATAGGTCTGATACTTTTTTTATGCTTCTTCGGCAGACATATATTTTAATTAAAAATTCCACGTAAAAAGTTTTAATTAACTAAATTTACTGGTGCTTAAGGAAGTTAATTAATGCTTTTTATGCTGAAGTGAAAACTAGTTTGCGATCTACATATTATGCATCTATTATGGGTAACAGTTTTTTTTTATTCGTGTAACTGGTCGAAATGTTGATACATATACAAATGAAGTTTTATACGTTGTTAATCGGGATTGGTGTTGCATACAATCAACTTGTTTATTTATGATTTAGCTAGATTTTCTTTTTAATTATAATTGCGTATAATTATATGTATTTTACAAAGTTTTATCATTAAGCTTTTACAAAAGTAATGTGAGTTCAGTCATAGCGTAAATATATATAGGTCAAAGTCACTCGTTTGAATATCCGCGTGACTTTCAGTACAATTAACCCCGAAAATCACAAGTTTCCTACACCTAAACGATAAGAACTCGAGAGGTAACATTCTCAATCCTGTGACAATGAGCCTTTATTTCTAACAATCATTTTTCTTTTCGCACGGTCGTAAAGCAAGGGAAAGAATCTAGCAGATAATCAAATACGGCCAGATCTGCTTCATTTCGAGACAATAATATCCCGTCACACGTATAACATTGCTATTGAGATTATAGGTCCCATTCGCGTACTATAATTTGTCACTGTAATATTGTTTCACTTAAGAAACTGGCCCAATACAAATTGTTAGACATAATTAATGTAGCGAAGGGCACCAAAGCTCTTTATCACACACAAAGGTGAAACAAAGCAGATTCAGTCGCTCCACTTCCTCGCTGCACTTTCGAGGCGAATAAGCGAACAAAGCCAATAAGAGAACAACGGTTCATTTACCTCAGTATATATGTATATATATACAGAAGTGTAGTGGGCGCGCGAACTTAAAAAACACCATTGACACTTAAAGTCAACTTCGCAGGCAATTACATCTACATAGTTCGAGCTTTGCATATATATACATACTCGAAGAGTCGCAAGTAATTGTCACAGCTATAGCTGCGAGCATTCACATCCCATAAAGTCACTGCGCTGCGGGTCTCTCTTCATCTCTTTCGCGAGTATATCGGGTATATCGGGTGCAGTAACAGCTGAGAACTTGTATAGATTGTATGCACACACACACCGTCCTTAGACGACGACAGGCTGTATAATTACGCAAAAATGACGAGACCCATACATATAGCTATACACTCGCGTGTTTATTGCGCTCTCTCTCTCTCTCTCTAGCGGGGATGTGTATGTGTGTGTATAAAATACATGGCTCTTCGTCTAACCTGGGGCATTATTAGCAAGTGATTCGAAGACTTTGTTTGTGAATAATGGAAGCGCTATAATGCGTGTGGGATTGTTCGCGGGATGTGTACCGTTGCACTTCTCCAACGAAATGTGTTTGATCTTTTTTGCCTGTTTTTGTTTTCTCTGCGTTTCTCCGACAAAAGTGGGAAAAGTTTTCTGTGAAATGTATGAGGTGACGTGTGTTGTACGTGAGTGGAAACAGAGTTTTCTGGTTTTTTTTATATAAACTGTCATAAAAACGTGGAAATTTTGTATACTTATGATATTTGAAGACGTGTTATACGCAAGCAGATCGTATTCTGATCCATGTGACCTCATAAAACTGTAACAATTTTGTATTCCCAGATTTCGTTTCTATATATACATAAAATGTTCGCTCAAAGTATGAAAATTTATCAAATATTGTAGGAAAAACCGCTTATCCAATGTAAATGTTATCTTAATCTTGGCGATAGAAAATATAAAAATACAATTTAGGATTAAAACTTATTCGTATAATATGTGAAATTCTCATATCGTGGTAACTTTTGGAGAAATTTACTAAAATCACATTTAAACGTATAAATATCTTAGTGTAACAATAATAACTGCGATAAAACTGTATCTATGATAATTATAAAATTATATACATATAAGTAGTACGTATTATCAATTACTCTCATTAGACTTATAGAAAAAAATATCTTGAAAGTATGTCTTAATATTCCAGTCCCAGTATCCGAAAGCAAACATAATTCTTCATATTTACAGTTATATACGCTCTAATAAAAGCGGCTCTTCCCCAGCTTTCTTAATTCTTCTTCTTCTTTTGCCGATTCCTAATCATCCAAATCTTCATCCGCATTGTTTCTCCGATCTAGCATCGCGCACACAGAAGCATCCTCTCGTCACTGCACACAGATACACTCGATATACAAAGCCGAGTTCCACGTCTTTATGGTCTGACCTATCACATACGCAAGCCGCGCGAACCGACGCATATATAGCCGCACACTAGGAAATCGCAATGAGGTTGCTGTTTAATGCGGCCTCACGCGCGGCTCGACCCGTTCTTATTTTACAATCACGGGTACGACACACGTCTTGTGTACATATAGTGGCGCAGATTTGGTTGTATATCGATCACCTGACTGATAATAACTAGGTGCATTATAATATTAATTTTACTGCGTCTGGAATTTAAAGATCGGCCCCAAGCCCTTGATCCTCGCCTTGATCGATTGAGCTTTCACTTTCTTATATATGGCGCATATAGTCTCTTCGTTCTGCGCACCGTGGCGGCTCCGTGGCTTTATACCCGTGTTCCTTATTGCCTTGTTTTTCCGATTTATGGTGGGAGGTGAGAAATGTCAAAGGTAATTGTGTCTGCAGCTATAGGGAATAATAATTGTGTACCTTGACTATATCGAGATCGTCGAGTCAGTATTTGCATTTGCGAATGTACACGATTTTCTTCTTTGTCAACTATCCATCTATAACCAGCAGTTGAGATGTTAGCATAACATTGAAATGTCCTGTCCAAGTGAAATACAGTAATTTCAAATACAATCAACATCCAAGTTATCTTAGCGAGGCCAAGACATGCTATAAGTACTCGACGTCGCATTCATTCTCTCAAATTGCATTGTAATATATGTAATCGTCCGATCGATATACTTAGACGCGCGCGGATAAAAAGGCTCGAGCCAACGAAATTCCGGAAAATTATGCAGCGCTATACGTCAATGGTTAACTCGTGTTTACCCGCGCGGGTTAACGGTATAAAAATTAACATATCGCCATGAAATCCAGAGCGCATATACATCACCGCTCAAGAATGCTCCATACCGGAAACAGAAATATCCCCCCTCCCCCTTTTAGCACAGGTTGAAACCGTAAAAAAAGGAAGGTGTGCGCACGTGCAAAAAAATGCCTCACCTCGTGGCTTCGAGCCTCTCTCTCTCTCTCTCTCTCTCGCTCTTGCTCAATACGAATTCGTCGGTAATTTCCTTTCAAGTGCAAAAATCCGAGCGCGTCGCGTCGCGCGCGCTTGCGGCTCCTTATACCCGTTAAATCTCCTGTTCGCGCGATAAATAAAACTCGCTAGCTCGCATAATAAAAGAAAAAGAAAGAAAACACTCGTATATATACGTATATATATATATATGAGAATGTAATTCGTTGTAAAAGGCAAAGGAGAGGTGGAGGGAAAAGGCTCGGGCCGCGCGACGGTGTACAGGGAGCAAGAGCAACAGTAGCCACAGAAGCCGAGGCGGCGCAGTTTAGCTTCTATCCCCGTGTCCGCGAGTAGGCGAACGATGATTTTATCTGTCCAGAGAGGAGAGAACGCCTATATAGCGTATACACCGGCATTCCCTGCGCTCCTACTGCCGCGAACTACCATAAAGAGAGAGAGAGAGAGAGAGAGAGAGAGAGAGAGAGAGAGAGAGAGTCGAAGAGAACGGTCAGCTGCTGCGGTTCTTTTCTCGCCAGTCGACACACGGTATATAATGCGTTGGCTACTTACTTACGTACGCCGCGGCCTATACAGAGTCTATGTTCGCTCGTGTGGGAAGGAAGAAAAAATGAGCCGAGAGAGGAAAGAGCGAGAGAGAAGGATGGAAAACGTAGATAAGGAAGTGGCATATTTCTCTAAATTTCTATCAAATCGACCGAATATAGAGGAGTAAAATATATATATATATTCATTCGAGCGCTGGAGTGTTCAATGTTCGAGTGGACGGGAATAGGATTATGTTCGTATATCTGCAGAAGAGAAAAAGTAACGGTTTCTTGGGCTTGCGTTGATGCGGGATATAGTTTCGGAAGAATATTCTTTGGGATTCATACTTAATTAAATGATTATTTGACATTTGATTTAAAAGGGCTGTGGAATGAATACATAGTGTCAATAATTTCCTTAGTGTTATAGCAATCCAATTATATTGTTGTATATATAGACGAGATTTTATTCCGGCTGGCCCAACTATAATTGCATAAAGGATAAAATTGCAGAGAGCGCTTAAAGTGCAATGATAAAAGCTTCCACACCGCTTCCATACGCCAATCGGAATCTCCAGAAACATACGTGCCTCTATGTCCTGCAATCTCGCGTAATATACAATAATCTGCTCCCAGAAGCTCCCTGCAAAGAAATATATATATATATATATACATAGCATGCGGGATATAGCGAGGCTCGCATGCACAGAGAAGAAAAATCTTGATAGAGAGAGAATGAGAGATACGTATAAGCGCGCAGGATAAACTCCATGTATACAGACTCATGACAGTATACATATATATATGTGTATATTGGCGAAGCGAAGCGTGGGGAGATACTATCGAAATAGTTCTATATATACGCGTGTATATTTGCCAGTGTCTGTGTGCATACAGTACCGGAGAGCCTATATCAGCGCACACGCGACTTGGAAATTGTAAATTATTCATCCCGCGTCACCCACAGATGAATCGGCTAATGCAAGCTGTATATACGTACGAGACTACGTTTCACGCACGCGGTGAGTTTCTTGCTTACGCACAGAATAGTGCTTTTCCCCGTATATACACGTTATATACTGCAAAATTGAGATCGGACGCACGTTCCTACTCAAGGGTATACGAACATCGTCTATTTTGCTGCCTCGCGGTATTCTCGCTGCGCGGGGTCAGGCGGAAATTTAGAATTTCCGCGCTCGACTCTCGGAATTATAGTATATATATAGACCTTCTCCCCTGTATCGGCGCTATCGATGCTCGTTTGGAATAGCGAGATCCACCCAATTCAAATGTATAAGTCATACACGTGAAATATGGCAGATATACTTATTTATATATATATATATATATATCTTTTTAATTATACCATTTAAATTGGTTGTCTGTATTGCACGGATGCATATGTATATATGAAAAATTGGTATACATGGAAACTTATTTATTCAAGTAAATTTTGTCGTTTAATAGAAGTGGGTTATTATTATCCTCGCTCTAATCGCAAACGCGTACAAGTTCCAAAAGTTGCAGTAGTTATTTCCGTTAAGATTTGTCTAAAAAACGTAAATTCTTATAGAATTCTTACGTATGCGAAATGCTGCATGCTACTTTTAGCGCAATTTCAAACTGGATTGTCGACTGTTTAACCCTGTAACTGTAAAACTTGCGGCTATACGTTTAAAGCCAAGATATAACCGAGATATGCACCGCATCTCTTTTGAGTGGTAGCAAACGAGTATATAGGTATATATAAGCGTAAAGCTTAGCTGCCTTTTAAGTCTATATCACATCTTAATTTCCTCCTCGCTAATATAATTGAAATGCAAAATGACACTTGGATTACGCCATTATAGGATAAGGCAATGTACGTTTTACCCTCGAGTACAATTTAATTTCAAATGTACACGTAATACTCGCTGTAAATATATACACGATAACTATCAAAACTATCCTTTAACACGAGCGATTTAACATCCGAGATTCGCGTAAGCGTAAAACCAACGCAGACACGTATGTTAATATATAAATATAATTTCCGTATATACACTATCATCGTACGCTTTGCGTTTTATGCACTTTCATAATGCTTATATTATAGATAAACGCTCGCAATGCACTCGAGAAACTATAAATTAATCGGATATAATATGTATGTAATATCTTTGGATAATAAGTGTCTATCGATTCGAGGCCTGTTCTTTTTATTATCGAGCAAATATAATCAAGTGGCCCGCCTGCGTGTTTATTATTATTTCAGCACCGAAAGTGCTTCATTAATTTGCATATATAGACTTCGCGCGCGCGCGGCTGGTTACATAAAAGGTATTTTTATCTGGTGTCCGTGCGTGCACTTAAACTGGCGAGAACTGGTTATTCAATCTATAATATATCGGTTTAATAGAGATCAATGGACTTTAACGAACGTAAAAATTGTTCGTATAGCAGCACGAAAGTGTTACGGTAATATAGTAACTCGAATGAAGCATATAACGTTATTCATTTAATATATGTACACTTCTTTACGAGCTAATAACCAGTTTTTTTTTTGTTTCATTCCGATTATTCGATTCGAATCAAGTCATCTTATCACCTTACCGTATGGGCTTTGACATCTCGAGGAACGCAATTTTCGAGCTTCATTGCAATCTCTCTATCTCTCTCCTAACCTAATAACCTATCTCTTGCTCTCCTTTGGAACGATTCACACTGTGCAAATAAGCAATTACTTTATATCAGAGCGGCTCATTGTCCAATCAAGTGGGCGCGCGCACTGAATTCTCATCGTGCAGAATAAGTTCTTTTATAAAGCGCGCCACTCGACATATATATTTTATCTTTGCGTGTCTCTGGGCATCTTTTCGCACGCATCAATCGCCCGTCCCAGCGCAATTGCGTTTTCAATTTCAATGATGTTACTCGCGCTCGTTAGATATAGTTTGCTTAGAGTCAGGCTGCGCGCTTCAAAGAGACAACGATGTGTATATATCCATTGATTAGACATGTTCTAATCTCAAAATTAAAAACAAATCAAATGAAGCTTGGGTATACCGATGAGAAGATATATTATGTATAGGATATAAGTACACCGTAGAAAACGAATTCGTAATGTTTTTTTCTTCATTTTTTAAAAGTTTGTATCGATAACTACGTGTGTGTATATAATGCACTCGTAAGTATACCGTCGCTAAACGAAGTCAGTGGGTTAAAAATTATTCATACTCATTGCGATAGACCATATTTTAAATCCCATTTCGATCTGCATGCTTTTTTTCGATACCCCGCCCGCTTTATCATATATATATACAGAGTCCGTTATGGGATTCTACTTGCAATATTGGTCAGCTGGTAGATGCATCATCTCTCTTGGTTTGGAATAATCGCCGTGAAGTCGATGATTTTATATACGCTATGGTCGACTGCGGCCGATTATTGTCTCACGCGCGCGCCCGCGCGATAACTTTTAATACCCGTAAATCCGACGATCCGTGACGACTGATCCACTGATCTTATTCTGGAATAACTATCAACAGTCTTTTGTGTATATCCCTCGACTGCGGTTGTATACATTTCAATGTATATATACGAATGGCTCGGTGCAGGAATGAGTTCAATAGATCTGTTTTTGTTAGAACGATGGGATTAGGCCATGGTAACCAACGACTGTTTCAATTTATTGCGAACTACATATTTTACTGATTGATTTTTTTTTCACGCTCCGAATATATAGCAAAGCTAATGCAACGTTGGACAAAAGCATTATTTCAGCGTAATATCATAGATATGCGGACACAACGCTTTCTTTGCAAAACTCCGCGTATAAGAATTTGTACTGTGTCCTATCAACGTAAATAATTCCATTGGTAATGAATCTCATTCCGAGTGCGCGACCAATCAACACAAATGCCACCATCGCGATCGCTCGATTACACGCATACATGTATATCACGGCAACAAATGAAAGTGATGATGCGTGTATGCATTGTCAGCTCCTCGGCGGCGACGTCGACTCGACACACGTCTACGTGTATACAACAAATTATATGCGTTTAACTGTGCTGTCTATATATCCGAGAATGATTTAGGTCTGTGTGGTCGGGGCGTTAAAAGGCGCGCACATGAGAGAGAGAGAGAGAGAGGCACTTTCTTTGGGGGGCGTGATTTGTAAGGACGGAAAAGAGACGCGCATCGCCGTATACGAGAGCGGAAGAAAAGCGAAACCTTTTCGCTGCGCGCGAGATCTTCGGTGAGCTTCTTTCTCGCTCTCTTTCATAGGATATAGTATATGCGGGTCATCGAGGATTTTCAAAGCAAAGCGCTTCGTCATTCGACCGCCTTTTACGAGTGCTTTATAAGCTTGCTTCCCATTCTATATGTGTTACTCAATACCGCGCGTATATATATATATATATATATATGAACGCACAAGTATAGATATATATATATATACTTGTGTGTTCAGTACTGCTGTATAAGCTTTATTTGAAATTATAGATGATATTTGGAGTTCGGTTAAAAAGCCTTAGCGTATAAATAACAGAAATTTCAAAGTCACTGAACCTGTATTGATGCACAGAACTTACATTCGTATGTCTGAACTTTTAGTTTTGTTTTATACAAAATTATACTTAACTTTTATGTATACCGTTATTTTCTTCCAAAGAGCGAACATAAACATCGATTCTGAAAATCAACGGAAATGTTAAATCTTGTAAATCGCTACAGTCCCAGCTGATACAGATATTCTCATCGCGTACGCGCAGTATATATACAATCAACGATCGCCGTGCCAACCTTGGCAATGACCATAGTCGATGCGAGGATAAAACGAAAAAAATAAAGAGAGAAAAAAAAGTAAGTCGCTCTCCGAACTATGTCAGCCGAGAGAAAATCCGCGACAATTACTTAATTAGTCACTAGAACACGAGTCGAGCGACGATTTCGCTTTAACCGCGAAGAAGGTGCGAGACCTCAATAAAACAATTATCCGTAACAGGTAAAAGACGCGTTTTATGCCATTCCTTTGGGGCGTATCGGCGTCAAAGCTATAAGAACCGCATGCCGATATATATATATACGTCTTGGGAATGTTTTGTGTAACGGTTGATTTGGGGGAGGAGGAGGGAAGGGGAAATTAAGAGACACCGTGATGAAAAACAAAAAAAAAACTTCTGGGAGCTGCAGGAAAAAAGTCATTAGCACATTGTTCGCTGCTAACCGATGCGGGACCGACGCGAAAGAAATCGTCGAATAACGAATCAACTGTTTTTAGCATTAATTAAGTTATATACTCCAATAAACCGAGTTTAATAGGATTAACTGATAAAGTGTTTTTAACAATTTTGAATTGAAATTTATTGCGCTGTTGAAATAACATCATCATACAGTCAACGGCTTCGGTACTCAAACTATGTAAATTTTAAATGAACCAATCATTTCACATATAAAACTGCAAGCCGCAGTATGAAGTAACGGTCGCGGGTTACCAAAAAATATTGATCTTTTCTCGGTATCATAATTTTAATTAAAGAAAAAAAAACGAGGTATATTACTTTACCAGACCATAAAAAAAGTCTAAAGGTTCTATTTTGCAGCTTCAGTGGGTATTCCAGCTAAGCGTATTTCCTCGTAAAAAAATTAGTTATTTGAATCTTGAGTACTCCCGTCATGAAAAATTTACATATACAAAAGGAGCAATGATTTGTAGTAAAATCTTGTGGCTATAATAAAACCTCGAACCGAAGCTGGATGAAACGATCTCCTGTAGCACTCACAAATATTCCCATTTTACCCATCTATATTAATGAAGCGCTTTAAAAAAGAAAAAAAAAGAAAAGCAAATGAAGGAATAAGAGCCAAGAAGTATAACTGTTTTCTGCTTCTCTCCGCGGATATAATTCATCGCTGGATGTGGCATTTTCGTGGAAGGCCGGCGGTTAACGTAATTAGTGGTATGTCGCAACTTGGCGGATCCTGCTGTTCTCGCGTTGAATATATATTAAAAGGATCTCCCACCGGAGGTGCAAAGATTCTGACCAACTTATACAACACTTCCGAGATATCGCGCGCGCAGCGGAACTTGTTATGGTCGTGATGACCGCGGGTGGCATAAAATACTGACTGCGCATCGGGAATAATCCGACGGACGATGGATATTGCAATTAAAGATGTTGATGTATAAGCGGCTTGCGAGCGATGGATACCTTATTTTATATACTATATATGAACCACACGGATATCTCCTCGCGTGCCAAACGAGACTAATCCTTACAGGTGCGTGCTTGTTTTCTCGCAGGCTGAACGTTTTCGTATACCGGTGGAGATTCTGATTTCTGACTTATCGTCGAAGATGCGAGTTTAGCGCAGAGATCGCGAATAACCGATATACACGCGAATCGATCTAAATATTCGATTTGGAATTTTGATAAATCCATTTGCTTATACGATGCTTATAGTATCGTCCAAACTGCCACGCTTCTTTTGTGCATTGTTATATTTCTCACCCATCGATTCAACTGCGCTAGAGCTGAAAAGATCGGTTTCACGACAAAATAATATATAAGCGCAGTATAGAAAAGTATATTTAATAGCATTCATAGTGCCACATATATATCTTTCGGTCGCGAGATATCCCCTTATACGATATTCCGTTGCGTATGCTATTTTTAAATTAATCACTCCCTCACATTGAGCTTTACGCGCAGTTCTCAAAAGTTTTATGTACTATCGGGCGATAGGTTTTTAACTATACCAACCGAGACTTTTTTAAAATCGCCCGACTAGCACATGCGTTTTTCCCAAGCAACGGCGGCGGCACCTATACCGACATCAGCGATCGGTCGTTCGACACACGCGCAATCGCTGATATCGCGACGACGACGACGACGACGGCTGGCTTACTTCGCTGACCTCGAGACCCAGTGAGGATGTGCTAGCGAGAGAAAGAACGAGAGACGCGCGACGATGAATTTTAAGTGGGGAGAGAGGAATGATGTCTGTATAGTGCCCTTTTTTCCCACCTCTCGCTTAGTGTTTTTCTTCTTCTCCTTTTGCTCAAGTGGCGCGTACGACAATCCGTCGTGCATGTCGTATAAGATGGACACGCCAGATCGAGACGATCGACGATGTTTTTCCAGATTGTCGAACTGTGGGTATGCTGCCAAGGGACAATCTTGCGATAACTTATGCATAATGAATGCTGCTGTTGCAGCACTTGGAATTAAGGGAATTACAGTTATGATTCTATATGGGTGAATGGTGGATACCGTGAAAAGGTTGTAATAGAAAATTATTCGTTAAAGTAATTAAGCAATTATAATAAGGGGGAATATAACGATGGCTAAAAGAAGCCATAATGCAGGATAATTCGTACTACCGTAAGACGAGAGGCAGCTTTGGTACATATATAACCAAGGATTATAAAAGTCCGCAAAGGTACAAATTAAAATGAGAAAACTCTTAATATTGGCTTAGGAGTAATTATTGCTTGAATAAATAGATTTTTTTTTCGTTTTCTTACCGAGGTAATGGTATCCTATACGGTACGGTAGAAGAACATTTTTCCCTGGAATCCCTTTTTACAGCGATCGTTTTTTTTGTTTGTTTTTTTCGAGTAAATTATGGTGTATCTTTATGTATATTAGCTATACTTTCACTATGAATTTGCTCCACTTCACAGGATTTTCAGGCATAAAATATTCACTCTTTTTATAAAGATAGTCGGTGTTAATTAAAAACATTATTTCTTTATAGAACTTTTCTTATATTCATATTAAATAAAGATTTTGATACACACTTTAAACTAAAGATGCGAAGTAGCAGTTTCTTTGTGCCTACTTTCATTCCTATATGCATTTATTTCGCAAAAATCCTATAGAAATAAAACCAAAAACTCTTTTTCTAGCAGCAACTTAGCCAAGAGTATATACATAATAAAATGATGAAATAATTTCAAGATAATATAAATCATTGCACTTTTGACATGAGAAAACTTTACTTTACTTTTAAATAGCAGCATTTTTAAGAAACCAAAAAAAAAATATCTTGAGAAACCAGTGCTTCTGTTTTTATAAAACAGTGCGTAAGTAAATCAAGTTTATGACGAAGTTGAGGAATTTTGAAAATCATCTCACGTCCTCGTCGCAGTTTTACATACGCAAGCGTCACAAGTTGAAATATGACTTTTTCAGCTGCTCCGGCGCATCACGTCGTTTTCTGAAAATCCTGATTCCGCAGCCAGTACATCTTATATTTATCTGCAATCATTCATTTTCTTATCGTCCAAATTAAAATACATCATTTATTTTCAAGTTCAATCTACAAATGGTATAATAATAATCACAGTTCAAAAATAGAGCTACAAATGTTTTTCTCTCTACTTCGAAGCAAGGGACACGAATCAATGAAACTTTCCGATCGTCGGTTATCTCGCGAGTTTTCTCCTTGCACGTATACCGTTGATGTGGATAGTCATGCAATCATTCGCGGCGCAGCCTCTTATATATCCCGTGCATTCGTTATATTCTCGGCATTAGAATTTTACGAGTCCACCTGTGGATTCCTTATAATATAACCCGCGAGGCAAACTGACCGATTTCTCTTTTATTTGTTTATAACACGAATTCCACAGGCGAGAAATCACAGTGTTTGCTTTCGAGCCTCGGCGTTTATATACCACGTGTCCGAGTTTTCCCGTAAAACTCCAATGTGTAATCATACAGATATCGCAGTGGAACGATCAATCGTTAACAGGGAAAACTATCGCGACTTTCTTCTTGATTCCTATATAACGATTTCTCTCCGCTTGAAATATTCTACTTTTCACGAGTAACCTCAACCGCTTTTTTTCTCTCATTCAACGTGCACAAAGATCTTGTCCGAGGTATTCATAATTTAGAAATTTTAACCCACTCAAAACTGATTGTTAGAGCAGACCTGCAATTATCTGTTTGTAGCCTTGATATACTATATAATTCACGTTCTAGTTAGTAGCGTGAAATACCGCCAATTACTATCAATCATTTATTTTTGAACCTCCTTTGCTATTGATACAATGCTATAGCTGAACTAAATTTGTTATCCTTTCTCAGTACCATATAGGCTATCGATTATTTTTATACGCGAAAAATGGAGCGTATTAAGTATTGTCTAAAAACGTATATAAATATTATTTATAGGTGATAAAAGCATTTTAACAATCTGCATTTACACATAAATATTAAAAAAAAAAATGATTACCGAAACAGTCTCACTTACACTTGGCCAAAGTTCCGTTAGGTCACGCTAAAAATTCAAGCGTAATATACGAAAAAAAGAACCGCCTGCTCGAGCGTTTGTAATGTGTCCGCTCACAAAAACAAAGGGAATAGCAGCAGCAGCAGCAGCAGCACTTTCAGTCTATTAATTACGAGCGAAAAAGAAAGCGCATTGCTCGGCAAAAATGAAGAGTATTAAAGCCGCTAAGTAAAGGTTGCACACACACACACACACACACACACACACACACACACAC
>UELV01083178.1:0-12207 GCA_900490015.1 Megastigmus stigmatizans | reverse complement strand
CACACACACACACACACACACACACACACGCACACGCACACGCACACGCACACGCACACGCACACGCACACGCACACACACACAGGCGCCTTATTTGAGAAATGCAATTTGTCGACACGGATTCTGGCATCGGCTTATGGCGTTATGAGATACCGGGCTCGCCTCTTTTTTTGCCTTATCAACCCGCTACTGTGCTTGGCTAACTTTTATGGCTTCCGTGCGCACTTTCTTACCGAACAATCCTAGCATGTCAAATCAGACACGAGAGCCGCGCGCACATGCAGCGCCATAGCAGCGCCCCGCGGGCCTCAATGCTCCAATTATATTTGCATTTTATTATATCTGGCCGCCCCGGCAATTTGTTTTAATTAATTTGAGATCCGTTTCGAATGCACCTTCCTTTTTTTCTTTCTTTTTTTCTCTCGAGACGCGCATAAGGCGCGGATTATGCACCGCTCGCGGTAATTACAGATTAATTGCATCGCGCGCGTCATTTTAATTCCCCACGTCGTTAGTTTGTAATAAAGTCAAATTATGTAACTTATTAAAGCCCATAGCCGAGCTGGATCTCGTGTAAAACGTTTGCTTTAATTTATAGCTATCGCGTATACAAGAGCCGCGTTGTAACACAGCGGTGCGATAAATAATGGGATTATTAATAAAACAATATAAACAACAACTCATTTTGCTCGGAGTGCGCGAGGAGGGGAAAAAAAGGAGTAGCGCGCTGAGCCAACTGCTGCATGTGTGTGTGTGTGTGTGTGTGCGTGTCTGCGAGCCAATTTAGCTACAAGTTTTTTTTTTTTCATCCCAAAGCGTGTATACGGGCGAGTTTTAAGGAAAACAGGGAGAGCAACAGTGTTGTTGCGCGTCATCGGGGGAGCAATAAATCAATCTTGCGAGGCTCTCAAAAGCGTGGCGTAGCGAGAGCGCGAAGGACGTTGATGAAAATTTGACGAGTCGCTAGACTACTGTTGCACAGCAGCGACAACAGCAGCAGCAGCAGCAGCAGCGGTTAGTAGCAGCAAGTGGCCGTCCTCGTGCGGCTCTGCGGTTCAGCGACGTAAAAACAAGCTCGGAATCTTCTGCGAATTGCCGCATCGCATTGCAGCGGCGCAATAGCGCGAGTTCTCTCGATGTGTTGGCGTGTCGCGGACAATTTAGCGGGTATACATCTGGCGAGTGCGCGCGTGTGAGAGAGAGAGAGAGAGACAGGGAACGAGTGCTATATATATATATAGGGGAGGGGAGAGAGACGTCGGCAAGCGTCTTCTTGCTTGCCTCGAGTATGGCTTTCCGTCACTCGCGTGAGCCTTAAGTGGTTTATCGCTCCCCGCCGTCTTGTTTTTATTGAATGACGAGTCGTAATGCAATTTCGCTCGAGCGAATAACCAATCGATTTACTTCGAGACATTAGGAGGGCATCGCTTCCGCTGACTAATGTCCTTTCAGCTTTCGTGCAGTCGAATCAGTGTTTTCCTTCATTCCCGTCCCCTCGTCTAAGTGGTCTCGCTATCTTATAGCTTTATTCATAGCCCGCTTCCGCGGATTTTGTCAATTCACCTCCTTCATTTGCAACTTTTTTTCTTTTCTTTTCCTTTTTCTATTATTTTTTTTTTTTCGTTTTATCAAGTGTATATTATATATTTGAGTCTTGACAGAACATGGCATATAATTGAATATTATTTAAAACATCGGTTTCCCATGGAAGAATTGACGTATAGTTCTATACTGGCCGATACTTGTAACCTACTAAAATTATAAGAATAGCTCAGTAATTACCGACTGTTACTGTCATAATAAATTTGGAAATTAAACAGACAGTTATGATTATAAAGAATGAAGTCAATAATCGATTATAAGAAAAACCGTCGGCCATTTACATTTAAAAAATTACTTTATATTTTTCCACTTTGATTTTAAAATATGCGCCCTAATTTTCAAGATATTTATTTCAGTAACTTTATAAAATATAAATCTAAGAAAATCAATTGATGCAGTGGTATTCCTCGTTAACTTATAGACAAGTTTATTTTGCTACATCTCACAAAAACTATACACATGTTTAACGCAGATATTGTGTCTAAATTGTACAAAAGGCTCGAGAAATCTATGGCACAAAAGGGGAATTTTCTCTATCTGCGCGTATAACTTTGTCAATTGAAAAACGAATGTCATTTCGAGCCTCTTTGCGACTCGTCAATAAAAGGAAGCGCGTTTTTCGCGAAAACGTAAGCGGATAATTAGAGAGTTTGAAAACAGCCCCGCGCTCTCAATATCGGGCGTCTTAGAGAGGAGCTCGATGCCGAGCGGGCAGAAAGAGGAAGGCGAAGCGAAGAAGAGAGGCGAAAAGGTAATGTCGCTTTTCGGTCAACAGACGGCGGGCGCTATTTGCCGATTCAGCGAACTTGTTGAATTCACGCAACGCAGCGTCCCTGACTTCACGGGGGATGAGCCGCTATTATTAATCCACGGGACTTGCAGATACGCTGCCATTCACCGGTTCCTTTGTCGAAAAATTACAAAAGGCCGAGCGCGCCGACGGGCCCGTGCGCAGTGTGCTTTCGCAGTTTTCATCGATTCCCCTCTCGATATTTCGCCATTCACTGCGCGCCTTGCTCCTCGAATACTTTTCTGCGCGACGCTTGTCCCCGCTCTTTTTTTCGCTGATACACTTGCCAAAACTTTTGCCGCGCTCCCCTTCCTCCGATCTCTTTGTTGGTCTTTCATTTCTCCACGCTGATCACATCTTAATTGTGACGTCTGATATTTGATGCGAGTACGAGTGGCGAAAAGTATAATGCCTATTGTGAAGATTTAAGAAATGCCCTATCTTGAATTTTAGTATATAGAAAAAAAAATGTATTGCGATAGTCTCTTGCAGTCTTTTAAAAGTTTCTGAAATCAGATTACCATCTATAAAATCAACTTCCAATGCTTTGTAAGAACATTGGATTACGTATCGCGAATAAATCTTCTGTAAGATTTAAAAGCTTTAATAAAAAAAAATATTAGATTATTTTTTTCTTTTGATTTGTCAAAATTTCAATGTTCATTATAATCTGTTCAATAACCGCTACTACAAACACCGAGTTCATAATAAACGATTTTGTTACAATAAATACTTTGTGCTTATTACTATATTTACTATATTTATATAATATTTACTATTATATTACTATATTACTATATTTTTATAGTTACTATATTACTAGATTTTATAATATCGAAAAGGCATATTTTCCTGTCGTAAGTCATAATTTCCAAGTTAAATTATAATGAGGTGTTATAGTTATAGAGGTGTTAGTTTTTTTTGCAAAAGTATTGAAAATGTTTTTCTTCGTGACATAATTATACTTACAAAGTGTTAATCTTCGTTGCAAAAGTAGTGAAAGTGTTATTTTTCGCCGCAAAAGGACTGAAAGTGTTACCCTTCGTCGCTAAAAGTGCTAAAAGTCGCTAATAGGCAGGTTGTTTTTTCTTGTCGTCGCAAATCGTAGGCGTGTCTTTCTTCGTACGAAGTGTGTCGAATTGATCGATACAAGTCCATTCGCACACTGCAATCGAGAAAAAAAAAGATGTAACGCACGTCTATAACCGTGCGCGCAGTGATAAGCAGACCTCTTTCTTTTTTTTCTTAAGCAGCAATTTGTCGCGCGTAGACCTCCAATCAAGTGGATTGGACTCAAGATTAAAGCCTCGGACCGTTTTCGCGCCGCACCTCGTGTTTTCCTCGCACGCGCTGCTGCCCATTTCTTACTTCGCCCTGGCGCTGAATATTTGATGAGGAATCCTGCGCGCCGCGCCGCCTCTGCAATTTAGAAAAAGTAGCTCGAGGCGACCCTCCAGTCATTCGTCTTGGCTCTATGATTTCGGCCGTCCCCCGACCCGACAACAGCTACGTAACAATGCATATATACGCGATTCCCTCTTCTTTCCCCTCTATGTGTACCACCTACAAAGAATTACATACCGTATACGTCCTCCGAGGAAAATGGAGCGACTCGCGAACGTCCCCTTTATTTATGCTGCTGTCTCTTTTCGAGGAGGTCTATTTCAAGATGATGATAGCCTGCTGATTTGCGGAGAAACAGTCATTAAATGCTCCGCCAAGTCGAGTACGTGTAATCCGAGCGCGAGTCCCGTGTATATTTGGCGCTACAGTGTTGCGGACGACGATCGGCTGCAATTTCAATTTTTTCAATAGATTTGATGTCTTTATTCATCTTTTCTGTAGTTGTTACACAAGACCCTTTCAAACCTATATTTTCTATCTGTTGGGAAGTACAATTGCAGTAGAATATAAGATTGATGAAGTAAATAGTGTGTAACTAGACGAGCGTAATCATGCATATTCAGATATTTAAGTATATAAATTTATTGAAGCAATTGAAAATTAAGACTAACATTGTACCGATGTGTATCAAAGATTCGTCCAAAATTAATTTTGAATTCATTCGTATCATTAAACAGTAAAAACAATTTATCAATGTTTATGATAACATATAGAATATACATAAATTTTAGTATATTTAGATAAATAATTTATTATATTTTCACTAAAAAAATATATATGCTTATGAATTATAGCGTTCTTCCAGGTTAACTATATAATTTTGAGTTGTGCTTATATATATTACACCACATGCAATATAATTTTGACGTAAATTAGTAAATTTTGTCACTATAGCACACACCTAGAACTTAAGAACGTACATCCAAGTTTCGTATTTAAGCCCGGTAACGAACGCTCTTGTATAATAGAGTGACGCGCGTATTTTACGCTTGAGCGCAGCGTGACGTCAGCCGCACAAATGCATTCCGCAGTCGGCATAAGTCCCGGTTCATCGCTTCCCAATATATAACGACAGACTCGCAGCGCGCGCATTTGCTAAACCGATAATCCGAGGGAGAAAAAGACGCTTCATTAAGATCTCAATCGGTCCCGACCAGCACAGCACAACGCCCGGAAAGTTCGAGGGATTTGGTCGTTGCGAAACGACGACGATGGACGGCATAAGTCCGGCCGCTCCTTGTTAAAAAAGGTCTCGATCCTTCCCGTCCGCACTCACACGCACACACACGCACACACATACACACAGGTTATATGGAGAGATGATACTTTGGATAAGATAGCCGGGGAGAGAGAGAGAGAGAGAGAGAGGGCCGGGGACAATGAAGGCCCGTCCTCGTTGTGCCCCGGTCGCCTATATGTCGCCATCCCTTTTGTCCGCTCGGCAGCAGCTCCCTGAATATGCTCGCGCGCGCGCGCGTGTACCTCGCGAGTAAATATTTGGACGCTGGCCGACCGCAAAACTGGCTCCATAGGCATGGATGTGCGATGCGTACGTGTGTGTGTGTGTGTGTGTGGGTGTGTGTGTGTTTGCCCCGCGCACGCCGCATTGTCCGGCCGCTTAGCCGAGCGTGATAACAGATTTATCCGGGATTGGGATCGCGAGAGAGCCGAGAGCTCGCCGAGTGTATTGTGCATAGGACCGAACGTTTCTTTCCCTCGGCCGCTCCGCGCAGAAAAGGGAAGTGGTCCATTGTGGTCCGCGCGAGCTGTGCTGTGCAATGTGCCCCATTCTCGCGCATTAGCCCCGCATTCATTTCCCTCTTTTCTCGAGAATCAATCATCCTTACCCTAATCTGCCTCTCTCGTTAATAATGGATTAGCTCGCATCCTCGATCGCCTCTCGAGCCGCCCGCTTATTATTTGGCTTCTTCAGCTACCCGCGTGCACAATTGGCGACGGTGATCGTTCCGAGATTTTCTCTCGCGCGCCCACGCAATTGGTTCTTTGTGCGCGCTCGGGATTAATTTTCTCGTATAGGGGAAAAAATAGCCCGAGCTCGCTTTTGATTCCACTGGTTTTTCACGGAATGAACTGGGACGAGAGCTGGTTATTTGCGTACCACTATACGCTGGAAAAAGGGAGGGAGGAAGGTGTAACGGAGGAGGTGCAGAAGTCTACGATTACGGTGGAAAAAAAATATCCTCTCCTCTCTAGGCGCCTGTGTTTTCGGAGTCCGAATCGGAGAAGAGAGAACGAGTGCGCGAGTAGTATCCGTTCGCTTAAGCTGTAGAGAGAGAGAGAGAGAGAGAGAGAGATAGAAGGAGAGAGCAGCAGCAACAGGATCTTCCTGCGAGCGTCAGGATCCGATGAGCGCGAGAGCATCACGAGCGGATCCTCCCCCGCCTCTCTCGCTATCTCTCGCTAGCTCTTTCTCTCCCCCGGCAGCAGCAGCAGTAGCGATGCGAAAAAGGATACGTCTTGGCTCATCCCCCTGCGCCTCGGTGCGCGCGCGCGAATCCTGGAGAGCGAGAGAAAGCTCACGCAGCAGCCGGTGCGTGTGTGCGCGTGTGTGTCGATGCGGTGTTTGCTTTAACGTCTCGCCGGTTACCGTGTGTGTAGACTTGGCATCGTTCGTTCGTTCTTCTGGCTTCTTCCACCTATCCGGGCTCCTCTCTTCTCCTCTTGAGCGCGCCCCCGCGAGCAACGCAGCTTACTGTTTGCTCCGGGCACACAACTTGTGTTTTCGCCTACGTATATCGGGGCTCCGGGGGAGGAGCGCGTCACACACACACACACATATATATATATATACTAGCAGTATAGAGCGAGAGAGAGAGAGAGAGAGTCTCTTGCGAAAAGTACGCGCGCCTGTCCGTCTCTGCCGTGTGCTAATCCTGGAAATAGCTGTGTATTTATACGACAGTAGCCGCGTCACTTTCACTCTGACGTATCGGAGCGTATATAGCCGATTCGATTTAATGATCGTTTGTCTGCAGTCTTTTTTTTTGTTTCCTCCCCGCGCGCGACTTCGTATTGCGAAACGTCATTTCCCTCTTCTGCAGCTCCTACGTTTTTCCCGCTATAGTCTCTCGATATGCGTAATATACTCGGTGCGAGTCGACTATAAGACAATGTGCGGCAGCAATACGCGCCATTTCTGTCGTTTGTGCAGCGACAAGCTAAGTACCGAACGATGCGCGGCTTCCCCCCCTGAGCTCAATTTATATGCAACGAAAAGAAAGAGCGGCTCTTTTTTCGCGCGAGAAGAGGAAGGGAGAGAGACAAATTACAAGCTAAGCATAAACATTGGTTTACACGAACTCCGCGCATATATACACACACACCATGGGTATATAGAAGAGCCGAGGGTACACGTATAGGGGGAATCGGAAACGCGCGACTGCTGAGAGATATTCGTTTTCCCGGGAACTCGAGGAGGAGAGGCTCGGAATTTATTTTGACGAAGTATGCAGCAGCAGCAGCAATAGCAGTAGCGCGGCAGGCACACCCGAGAGCAAGATACGAGAGCTACAGAGGAGGAGGAGGGCGGGGGGATGGGTAGATACGCTCGTTCCGTGCGACTTGGCGCGATTCACACACGCAGTCGTTCGAAAGCCTCTCCTCCCCTACCCCCGAGTTCTTTGATGTTCGAATGAACGGAGGCTCGGGCGTCGCGCATCCCTGCCCCGTATATAGACATTGCTGCTGGCTGCATAAATATTTAGGTCCTGCGCTCGGTGCCAGGCCGTCGCCTGCTGTATTGGCTTCCTGCGTGCAGCGGCAGCCCTTGTACAGGAGGGAGAGAGAGAGGCCTTAGTCTGTGCTACTGTGCCCGCGTGTGCTTGTGCCTGCGCACGTGGGCGAGAAAATGTCAGATTGTTCACCTGCGGAAGACGCTCGTGCCGCTTGTTGTACTTGTGCGAGGTGCTATGGTAACTTGGCTGGAGATCAGGAAAAATGCGATGCTCTATCTGATTTGCATCGGTGTAGTCTATTGCGTGTATAGCAGGAAAAATGTTGTTATAAAGAAAATATTTTACATTTTCGATGATATGGAAATTTGCGGATGGTAAAAAGCAACTTTTATACCAAATTATGATATTAGTAATTTTGTCCTAATTTATGTGTTTGCGTATGTTAGTATAGTTCCTGCGATTCCAATTTGATTCCGTATGATTAAAACTTTTTCAGTATAATAGCATTTACCTATGTGTAAGCTTATAAGCTGAAATTTTATGGCCCTTGATATTTACTCATCATACACCTGCTCTCGAAGAACTTCAATTGGAATTCATATTGCACTGACTGACATCACATGTTATTAGAAAAGTCAATTTAAATTTGTTACATACCAATTTCTCGCAAGCTTAATAACACTTTGAATTGCGTTGTAGATTAATTAAAACATTATTAGCGCAACTTTTATGCATTGTATATTTCGTCAGAGAAAAATTGTTCACCTTAATTTCGATGAGTTAACTATTCACTCGCGTATAGCTTTGATTACAAACAATTGCACATTTATCAGTGCTTTTCTTATTTAAAACGGTTGGTACTTAATTAATAAATAATTAAAAAAAAAATTGATTATTAAATTTAACATATTCTTATATTAGATGAGGATCGAATTAAATATAGTATTAAGTTCGTAAATTCTGCTATAATGTACAGTACGTAGTAAAGCTTATTATAAGATATTTAGTTATAATCTAAAAAGAGTACAAGGTATTATGTAGTATATACGCTCAGTATTTTCTATGTATAGGCATTAAAAAAGTTATTGTATTGATTTAATGCTTTTTGATGCCCTATGATAATAAAAATTCAAGATATAAGTTTTTCATTATTCTTGGGGGTGCAGTAGTTAGTCCTTTACTTGTAATCGATCGTTGAATCTTTTTCATTATTAATTATAAACTAAAAATAGGATTTTCTTTTTCTTAATGTTTCTGTTAAACACTAACGATCTTAATATTGTATAAGCATTATTTAGAAAATGTCAGAAGATATTTTGTGTCAGTCACGTAAGTTTCAGTAAATACCAAAGGAACCATACCGTGTATTGTATATAATCCGCAAGCTAATGAATTCATACATCTCTTAAAATATGATCAACCTAGATGCAACATACACGACAACGGACTAAAAAAACATGCTTTTCACTGCGAAAAATCAATAAAGGAGCGTAGAATACGTTGGAGACATCGTCCAGTCTGAAAAAATATAGTCGACGCAACAGGAACACTGCAACAAACACACATACACACAAGGACACGCAGAGTGTGGATGTTGGGGAGTTGGGCGGGTGGATGCAGAAGAGGTTGAAGAGAGAAAGAGAGTCGGAGAGCGCGCGAGTGGACGGTCGGACGGACAGGCGAGGGAATTGGAAAGTGAGGCTGGATGTGGAAGTGACGTACGTCTGCTATGGCGGCAGCGGCGGCGGCGGCGGCGGTGGCAGAGGAAAGAGAGTCAGAGAGGGTGACACGCGCGCTCAGCAGCAGCAGCAGCAGCAGCAGCATACGAGGGGACTAGCAAGTACACGAGCTGCTAGCAGCGCCAGAGAGGAGGGTAATTACGAAATATAAAGGCTGGCGCGGTGGTGGTGACGGCGGTGGGCCAGTAGCGGCAGCGGCAGCACAAGCCCCGCTAGACTGATGAATATTTCACGGAGCTGCATTAGCCTCCCTCGGTGCAGCTCCTCTCTCTCTCTCTCTCTGCCTCTCGAGCAGCAGCAGCAGCAGCATCAGCCGCCGCCGCCGCACTGCACGTACAGTCGCCCGCAAAGCGAGTAGTTCACACTTGCTCTTGTTGACGTGCACTGCGGCGGCTGCGGTGGCGAGTCAGGTGCAGCTATCGGAGCCCCGAGATCATCGTCGTCGTCGTCGTCATCTTATCCGCGTCAAAGATGGGAGAGAGAGACCGAGGAGACACACGACGGGCGAGAGGAGGAGCTTATCGTCACCAGCTCATTAACACGGCCTTCCTGCACCGCACGCGCGCTCTTGGCTTTGTCTGCGACCTCGTGCCGCGCCGCCGATCATTGTCACCGGGGCGGGATCATCATTTTCGCGCCCCGGCGAAGCCCGCGCGCAGAAAGGAAGTAGCTGCGGCTGAATTCAATTAGAGCCCGGCTGCTGCGGAAAAGGGGACGCGCGCGGCCGCCGTTTCTTCTCTTGAGGGCTGCTGACTGCTTCTTTGCGTACGCACGGAGAACAATGTTACGTAGGAAATAGTCCGATACTTATGAGAAATATATTACGATACTTCAATTGCGTGATGCGGTCGCAGGCTGTGATCTTCGAAATTTTGCAAGACATCCACGAAATAATCCAATCCCAGTATTGTAATTTTTATGATTTAGATATAAAGCGTAAGGTAAAGAAAAATTTAACTCTCTTTATTGATTTGTTGTTGTCTACTTACTAATTTATTACAAAAAGACTTTACTAATTATACAAAAAGAAATTCATTTTCTCGCTTATTTATATTGAAAAAGTAAGTTTGATAAATTTGTGCTAGACTCCTAAATTTGGACAGTCTATACAGAACTGAGAACAATACCAAATTAAATGCGTCCCGCTATAGGGTATTGTTTATTAAGTGGAATGTAAACCTGGGCAACGATTTGGCTATCAAACACAGCCTCGAATTTTGTTATTTCGTGTTCTCGTAAATTGGAGACTCAAATCAACACAAAATAGACTTAATCATATCGGTCGTAATTTTCATGTTGTCACTAGTAAGTTTTAGTAGAATTCAGGTGACCTTTCATAGAAATATAATATTAAGAATGCTCATTTTGACAGTCTGCTTTGCATTAGTTATACAGTACGATAATATTCTCCACGAGTATTGGACTATTCAAAAGAACATTTCTCTCCGTGTACATTTATTAAAAAGGAAAGCTCCGAGAGAGGGACTGCGTTCGAGCGGCAGAGGAAATTTGAATAGGGGCGCGCTTGGACTCGAGGAAGGAGCACGCGGAGGTATAGGCACTGCAGCAGCAGCAGCAGCAGCAGCAGCAACGACACACGGGAACGTCGATGTATCGGCGAGTAGTATATATAGGGTGTATAAGGGAGGAGAGGGCCACTTGACTCGCTCTATGGCGATCCGCTTCCTTACTCGCAGGCGCGCGCCCCACCGAGGCTCATGCCGACATTCGAATTTATTGGCGCGTGCGGTGCGGGACCCGCGCTACACGCGAAAAATCTCGAGGCTGCTGCTATTGGTGCTGTTACGCTGCTCTCTTTCGAGTGCCCGGCAGTCAGCGGCTTGGTTATGGTTGGAAAGTCGATTGTTGACGGAACAAAGTGTTCACTGGATCTCGGTAATTTACTCGCTGCTGCTGTACAGACCTCTTGATTACTTCATATATGTATATATATCTTTCGTGGTCGGCGCAAGGTTCATTGCTGCCTATGCGAGTGCTTCGTCGTCGACCTCTCTTTCTCCATTATGTGCCCTGATATGCACGCACCCCTTTTTCTTAATTTGCCAGTGCCCTATGCGTTTCCTTCCCTTGTACGCGTGCTTTCTCTCCGATACCCGCTGTACCTACAGCCTATATATACTTTTTTACATTTATATTTCCCCTCAGAAGCTTCCTGGGCCAAAGATTTAAACGACAGCTATGGGCGTTATTATCATTCTATAATTTTCGTCTCCCGAAGATCTCGATCTTTGCAAAGCACAAAAACAACAACAAACTCTGACGTGGCGTTTATATGCACGCTAATTGGCTGTGCGAATAAAACACCCGCGACTGCAGGAGAAAAACGAGCTTTATAGCGGCTATTTCAATTAATCGACATCTCGCGCAGATGAAAACACGCATCGATTTTATCGTCTGCGGAGTATATAATATGAGCACGCCGCTCGAAAAAAGCGCACGGCAGGGCCGAATATATATATACGGTTATATCAATATTATCAGAAATTTTCTGGTCATTGAATATTAAAATTGATTTTCCGTTCGAGCTAACTGGTGATCGCAATCCTCGCAGATATTATTATACGTCTCACGGTACTGGCACCATATATATGTATAAATATATATATAAAGACCGGTGCGCAAAGAGAGGCGGAATCGTCGAGTCGCGGCCACTTGATAATGCGTTGCGCTTTTCCTACTCGCCGCGAGGACGAAAGAGATTCGACCTGGGCTTGCTCTCGCTCTTTCTCTCTTTCTCTCTCTCTCTCCCTCTCGTTCGGTGCTCCGAAGAGAGCCGCTGTGCAGCGTTAATATAGCGAACGGCGAACAGCGCTGCTGCCGCTGCTGCTGCTGCTGCTGCTGTGCCGAGCTCTTTGCCACTCCACCAAGCAGAAATTGATAGGATAAATTCCGGCTCTGAATTGGCTTCGCCGAGCCGGAAACTCCTGCACTCCCTCCCTCCCGCCCCGTTCTCTCT
>UELV01083177.1:0-10475 GCA_900490015.1 Megastigmus stigmatizans | reverse complement strand
ATATATATATATTTGCTATTTGGTATATAGGCATTACGTCTACATTATCAATGCTCTTCATTCATGAATTTCCTTTTGTTATAATATTATACCTATACTTCTAGCGTTGCTGCATTTTATAGTTTCATTAATAATTTCATTTAAAATATTAAGTTTTCACGACATAATAGCCACATCAAAATTGGATTTATTATTATTACTGTTATTTATATAGTTGTTTTAGTAGTGAATTTTTTTTTGTTACAATCATTAATGATAACCAAAATAGACACACCCAACCAAAAAAAATGTCCATTATATGTACAGAAAGGGGCTCATCTCTAGTCCTCCATATACGTATTCTCTTCCGCTGTTCTCTCACGGATCGTGCGAACTTCCTAGATCAAAAGGACTTCAGGCAAGTTTCTGTCTTTCCATTGGGGAGTTACTTCCCCCTTCATCTAGGCCGGAATGTGTATACGTACGGGCATAAAGAAATAATGTCTACGAAAGCTGGGATGCTTTTCTGTAGAGATTTAACCAATGGTAATCGATAGTCGATATCCGTTGGCGACTCATAGCGTTTCACAGGAAAGCTGTGGATTTCGGGGTTCGTTAAGGATTTATTGGTATACGCCGCAAATGAATTTCATGCAATTTTTCAACTCGGAGTGAGATGTAATAGCTGCCACTTTACGTGGAACTTGAAAAGTTGGTGCAATAACACTTTTAGACAATTTATCTGTTACATAATAGTACCGTAATTGTTTCATGTAATACATTTTATTTTCAAAAGCAAATGTCTTAAATTTATAAAAATAAATAATTAGCATACAATTTATGATAAAATATTAAAAATGAGAATCGAAATAAGAATCGAAGAGACTCTTAACGTGCAAAATAAAATGATGAAAAAATAAAGCAGTGAAGATCTAAATTTTAGAAGTGAAATCTGCATTAGTTGCTTAGAAGAGTAAATATATTTTTATTTCTCAATCATCATAGGATTTCAAATGTGTATTCATCAATTAGCAAAACATAATTGCGGTACTGGATACTCAAAATCCTCCATCATTACTGTTTTACTATAACATAATATGTAGAGTCTGCCAAAATGGTTTTGCTATTTTACTTTTATAAAAACGAGCATTTTTTTCTGCATTTGTACATTCGAGTTATTTCCTAAGTTTAAGCTTTATATTTTTATTGGTCCAGTTTTAACTGGAACTCAGTTGTAGCGACGTCGGGGAGCTAGGCTATACATGAGAATGCTATACATAGAGGCTACATAGAGGCTATATAGAGGCTATATAGAGGCTATATAAACCCATTTGCCAGATATACGTGCATATATTCAATACAGCACGTAGCTACTGCTCGTCAGGACACACCTGGCCGTACTTTTAACACAGCAGCTATCTAGTTTTCAGCGAAAAATTTTCAAGTTCGAACTTGTACGGATTTTCATTGAACCCACGCACTCTAATATACCCAAGTTTCGCTCTTGACAATCCTGATCCTTCGAACAATCTTCCATCTTGTCTTAAGCTCTATATTTTATTAGTGCTTAAGAGAAGAATTTGAGCCGTCGGGTCAGTGGTCTGTACTTCCCACTCTGATATTGTTACACATCCTATTCAAGAATCTCGTTGACCTGAACGCCTCTTCTGCAATGGTCATATGCTAAACAAAGGCTGCGGAGGATGAATTAAGGTCAGTATTCTCGTTTGCTCGTGAAATAAGTTCAGATGGGAAGCAGATTAAACACGAAGGATGTATAGGTAGCACATTAAGTGCAATATAATATTTTCCAACTTGCAAAAGTGGGTGGATATATGCTATTGTTAAGTCTTCGATTTTGCCCACTATAAGTGTAGGGGTCCGTAGCTTCGGGTACAGTTAGAAAGTAGGATTAGTAGTCTAGTCCGGTAAATGCGATGATTTTACTAACCTTGTTTCAATGTGAGTGGGCTTGAAATAAGCTACTCCTTGAGTGGGGAAATCTGTTAGCACGAGACGGGAGTTAGCAATTCCTGTCTACATTTCCGCACTGATGAGGGCAAGCTCAAAAGCTTTCTGCCCAAATGTCACGTTCCACGTTGGAATTGCCTTGCCCCGCTGACGCGTTGAAATGTTCTCGGGCCTTGCATCGCTTCGCTTTTTGCATGTAAAGGCCGGCCGTCACTGCTCGCGCTTTGCACTCGCCTTCGTGTTGCGATCGCTTCGCGATTCAAGGCGCGTCTGTTGATGTCTCTACAACTGGATCCACTGTCATCAATAGAAAAAGGGTTTGGTTTTTTTAGTGCTCTACAACTTTCACATTAAACATTTTTATAAGAAATTAATATTTTTACGTTAATGCCTAAAAGAGGTCTTCTTTACCTTATTTAAGCGTTTTTAATCGTTTTTCCACTGTTATCTTGGAAGGAATTAATTTTAAAGAAAAGTGTTAAACAGAAAAAGACGTATTTTTTTAGCTCTTAAACTTTTGTACTTCATGAAAAAATTTTTTATAGCTGAAAAAACGATTTTTTGGCATTTTTAGGTTTGCTATTTCGAAACCTTGCGATGGATGGGGCCCAAAATAGGAAAGTTTTTATTCTTTAACATAATATAAGGAAATTCCAAAAGTTTCAGCTCAACCCGTCAAAAATTTCGCGGAGAAAATCCATCACCCTTGGTAACATACAAACATACATGCTTAGATGAATAAAAATTGCTCAATAAATTATTGTATTAAAATTGTAACACATATATTAATTTAATTTACATAATTTTTTTTAACTGTTATAACATATTTAAGTTGTGATTTTTTAATACTCTTATAATCGGGTTACTTACAGTTTGAAGTGATGTTAAATAATAGTTATGTGAAATATATTTTGATGAGTTTTCGAAAGAATTTCTACGTAAAAATATAAATATTTTTTAGAAATATTTTGGCAACAACTGAATAAATTCGAAGAAGATAAATGCTGATCTATTAACAACGATCTTTTCATAAGACTAATATCCGTAAGTAAAAGTACGCTAGCAATTGTAGTCTCCCTTGTATAAAATGCAAATATTTTGAATATTAAAAAATCATATAAGGCTAATCGGGAAGTGTTTAAAATTCTGTCCATCTTCTCACGGAAGTTCTCATAAAGCATATATTCAAGCTAATAATTACAACAGATCCATTTTTCATGCCGTCCTATAGGACAAGCAAATTTTTTTCTCATCGCCCAGAGACCGACAGGATTTCGCACGGACCAACTCCATTAGAGGCCACCTCCGCGCTTGGCTCTTCGACAAAACCCGCATTTCGGTAGCAAACAACAAGTTGAAAGTTTGTAAAAACCGCATTTGCGAACGCGCCTCAGTCGCACAAACACACATCATTGTGAAGCCTCCACTCCGACAATTGAACATTTGGCACTGCTTGGGCTCCTTTGCATCGCGGCACCGCCAACATTCCTTTCAGCGATGATCACACAGAGAAAAGCCCTGCGAGTCCATTAATAATGGCCGGCTCTCCCGAGTCCCGAGAAAACCAAGTAAAGTACCTGTGAGACACCCCGCGAGGCGCAAAACACTCACTAGTAAAGAGGAGGAAGCCACGCCGAGGGGAAAAAAGCGCTGCGCCCCGACATTCATGAATGTGCGCCAAAAATGAGAGCAGCTTCATAGCATAGCAAGGAAAACCGATTAGGAAAGTGCATAGCCTGACCGGAGTCTCGGCTTTCCAGCGCCGTCCTCCTCAATTATGGCCCGTGAATTTTCCCTTTTTTTTCGATTCCTCGTTTTAAACTCGTTTCTAGATCGTATCTGACAGTTGGAGAAATTGTTGTATGCATCCGCCAAGGATAGATGTAACGGTTGATGTCTTTTTGGGTGATTTTGACTTCGAGATAAAATTAAGAAATTGGATCGACGAATAAGCTTAAGTTTTTATGAAAAAGGTGCCAGTCAACCGTGTTTAATTCTATCATAAACAATGTCTGCTTATACTATTGTAAAGTGTTTCAATCCCAAATTACAATGAGTAAGGAATATAAATTAAACAGTAAATAAAAATGATAACTAACTTATCCAAATATTTATCACTGAAATCAAAATATGCAAAATATTTTAATGCTGGTATGATAAGACTGTCACATCGCGTTAACGCCAATTTTTTCAAATATTAAAAAAGTGCTTACTAAAACGTTAATTAAAAATAATTATTATATTACAATATTAGAATACTGCAGGCCTATTTTTATATGCAGAAAAATTATATAGTGGTGCACGCCCAGTAGGAATTAGGTAACAATGCCCTATAGATTTTCGCTGGAATTCCTCAGATTTTATAGCAATACATTTTCCATTGACATGTGAATTAAAGTAGGTCAAAATTTGACCTCGATTATATCCAATCTACTCAAGATTACCTAAGATTTAAAAATTTCAGATTTTCCCTAAGTTTTTCTACAAAGAACAATTTCCCCTGCTATTATATATTGCAAATTATCTATAGAAGAGACTTAAAAATAAATATATATATTAATTGCGCTTTAAAAATGTTATTTGTTCTTTCTGTGTGTTAAAAATGTATGTATCAATTTGCATACGATTGAAGGCAATATTATAAATATAATCACTGCAAAATTCGAAAAGTCTCTTCGAGGTACGCGTCTAGTTTTCAGTACATAACGCCTGTAAAAGATATTTGTAGGCGCATCTACTGTTTGTGTCGAGACAGTGGGTTAGTCGAAAATTCATTAGGAACTTGTCGCTTCCTGCAATGCAGTACGGTTGGCCACGCCCACGGATCGATTGTATACGACCTACCTCTAAATAGCCCACTGATTTAAACCGAACTTTTTAATCTATAATTGTAGTAATCAAAGTATATACCTGCGGTTTAACCGTCCTGAACAAAATTTGTTCCTGTGTCCATCTGTCCGCTTACGTCCGTTTATGTTTGAATCTTATGTGATTGGGTTTCTTGAGAAATATGTTCAATGTTACACTTTATATGTTTAGAAAATTCTATACAAATTTTTTTAACTTGTTCCTCATAATATCCATATTTTATGTTAAGTGTAACGAGCGATTTTTAAAACGACGTTAACATTATAAAAATGTATTTTATAAAATTAATTTTATAAAAATCTCAAATATAAAAGTAAAATAAATGAATGTATTTTTTTTTATCTTCCTTAACGATATTAATTTAAAATATAAGTGCAATAGGAACGGTACTAGAAAAAGTTTGGAAATAATGGATTTTGAAGAAAAAAGCTATTTAAGTTTCACGAGTCACAAAAATCTCTAAATATATATAACTCGCAGTCCGCGCATGCTAAATAGATTCATTAAATCGTGACCAAAATATTTTCAACTCGAAAATCTCTTTCAACTTTGAATCCCTTTCAAATAATACTCAGACCATCTATCATGTCCACCTCCGCATACGTATATAATAAGAATGAAAAGAGTACACAAGAAGTTTCACGCGAAATCTATGTCAACTTGTAGAGCCGAGGCACATCAAAGCCTAGAACCGATTTTCCTCTCCTGCATAGAGTCCACGAGTCGGAGGCAATTAACGAATTGACAAAAAGCGGGAAGGATTAGGCCACGCGCTGCATGCACATCGATCGTTCTGTCACAGCAACCACAAAGCTTGTAATCCTCGGACGCACTGCAGCCGGACAAATTCGATGAAGGGCTTTTTGCATGCACTCGCGTCAGGACACACAAGCGCTCCCTCCTACTACCTATAAGTCGACTCGGAATTCCAAAATCTCCGTGATTTCAACGCTGCACACACGTGGAAGTAGCACAGTGCACGTATAATATACACACCTGTGTGCGCGCGGGCGTCTCCTCCTCGTATCCTGCTTAGCAACAGCGCAGTTCGCTCGCATATAGGGGCCTCCCTCAAACTCTCTCCCTCTCCCCCACAGCTCCGGATTTCTTTGGCTGCAAAGGAGACGACTAGTCGGTGTAACCCGCCCGGGTGCGAGAATGCCGACTACGAGCGGGCGCCGAAAAAACCCCCCGTGGAAGCTGGTCCGTCTTCGCGGCCTGCAGGTATATAACACGAGAGCTTTTTCTCTCTCTCTGTCTCTCTGCCTCTCTCTCTCTCTCTCTCTCTCTCTCTCTCTCTCTCTCTCTCTCGGTTCTCATTCAGAACGGCGCGCCACAATGTTTCACCTGATCTTCGGGGGCCACCCTCACATTTTTCCCCGAGACGTCCGCGCAGGGTTTTTCTCACACGGCGCAGGTACCCGAGGGCGCTAAGCCATAACAGAGCGTGCACACACAGAGCCACACACTCTTGCGCCTGTGTGATGTGATGTGTGTGGGTGTGTGTATACATGATATTTACCGAGGCCGCACTGCATTGGAAAATCAGCTGAGCGAGACTCGCCGTTGAATCGCCGACTTCTTTACGGAGAAGTGCTGCCTATGCGTATTATGCATTGTGTATAATACGCAGAGGTGTGGGTGTGTGCGAGCGAGGCAACGTCGTCGGCGGCGGCGGCGACGCGCTCAGACTCAGACTCTTGACATTCATTGACTTTTCGCGAACGATCTATGGAGCTTGTCAGGCTGCACCTTGCTCTGCCCTTTATACATCTCTCTTTCTTTCTTTTATGTATATCTGGGAACATTGGATGCTCGCACCGATCTTGCGAGATTGCTGGACTACGATTGTGGAGGTGGGTTCCCCCCTGCACCTTTGTATTTCGAGGGCGGCGGTTATTCCTATGCATCTTTCAATGTGGAATCGGTGCTTGGAAGTACCTAACAGTTTTTCATATACATCGATTGAAAAACACTTTTAATATTAGTATATGTATACACCTGTTATTGATGTTACGCATCTTCTAAAAAATGATGTTTATATATATTGTATCAATTTTTAGATGATGCGTAACATCAATAACAGCGTTGATTATAATTTAGCAGGAACACACATGTATTGCAATAAAACTGCGATGTAAACGCTCTAAAGTTTTTAATTACGTATAGAGAAAAAAATTATGGTTAAAGAAACTAAAAAAAGGAAAATTCATATTCGTGCAGCTTAAGTTTTTGTCGATCAAATATTTTTCTGTATAGTAGTAAGCAGCTATCTAATTTGCAGAAGTAGTATTTTTATACGTCTGTAAATAACGTTTTTCATACGTTTTTAATCCGTTTGTAAAACGATTCCGAGAAGTACGAATATTACTCAAAATTATAAATATTAAAAGTACAGTATCTTTGAAGTTAGTACCGACATTCCTTTTTAAGTGATTAAAACGGCACCTTTTATACGTGCTAAGCATAGGCTTCCCTTGTTAAAATCTCAAACTTTGAAATTAAAGATCTCAATTTTCAATATCGGAATGTATACTAAACTTGCAAAAGTCAATAATATATATTAAAATTAGTTTGTATGCAGAGTTTAAAGAAATTCTTAAAAAAATCGATTTGCCGAAGAACGCCTTTAAGAACATAGACATTTGTTACTGTGAGCTGTTAATGCTATGTTAAATATTTATTTCATATTACAAATTTACCTAGTTAAATATTAGCAGATTATGATTTCTAATTTTTTTCCAACTTATGACGAAATTACAACGAATATATTCGATCGATTGGTTAACTTATACACCGTTACTTATTAGCACATTCATTTTACAAAAACTTTACATTTTCCCGAATAACAAAAGAATGATAAAAGGTACCTCAGCGTATAATGTCTCAAAATGTAGATAACTAAAAGCCCTTTAAAATGCATATTAAATAAATTAGAAAAATATATTGAAATCTACATGGACAGTTATATTGATTGCAATTGTCAATCGACGTAGGTACTAAGTAATCAAATATAGTTTTTATAGGATTACGATCGATGGTATCTGAAACCACCCACATTTCAGTTGTTTCTTAAGAAATGAACTTTCTTTCGTACCTGACTGTCGATGACAAAAGCTTTGGTTCAAATAATATCGACGTACCTGTATCTTAGGTACAATTAGGTACTTCCGGTTTCGCAAGAGTCTTCGATTATAGTTAATGAAATAATATTATAAATTAAAAAACGTGAATTATAAATGATATTTTTGATATTTTTCATGTATTATTATTAATAATAGAGTGCAACTAATTATTATTATCTGCTTTTTCTTATGATTTTTACCAAACTTCTATTTATTGTTATGCTAATTTAATTTGACTAATAAAGAGATTTGGTGTAAAATTTATTAAACGTAATTATTACACGCGATTAACAGTTTTATACTTTTTAAAAATACTATATCAAGATTATATTGATGATAAGATAATTGAAATTCAATGAAATACTTCACCTTTGATATTTTTAATGCCACTTTAATACAGTACAGAGAGTAAAGAAAGTAGTATGTAGTATAGACGGGTACCCGTCTAGTTGACTCAATATTTATTTTTTCATTACATATTAGCCCGCGTAAATACGTTATTACAAAACTAACCTTTGAAAGTACCAATGAAAAATTACTTTTCGATCGTTTAAAGGGGTTGCTTCTACGCCCTTTATACTTTAGACAAGGGTCACTATACAGCGATACTTTCGCAGCCCTTATTTTATCTTATACCTGCTTTTTGGTTCACCGACTGTTTCTATATTTTTCACTCAAGCCAATGAAACTACTCTTACATGTAAACATACATTTTTAATCGTAAAGAATACATGATATTTTAAAATAAATCATCGATAAACTACAGAAACATGTAATTTAAAAAGTCTAGTCTCGGTAACCAGTATGTAAACCAGTTTTTATACAAGCCGTAGCTGCAATTCTGTTAATATTTCCTAATTTAAACGCAGATCTTTATTAATATAAATGGCATTTTCTTGAAAAATAAATAAATAAATTCGATAGAAAAAATGAATGTAGATTTAATGAAAATTTATTTCTCTGATTTTTTGTAAAATAAGGAAATCAGCAATTTATTTATAAAAATAGAAATGTAGACTGTTAGAAGCATTCTTTTTCGTTGCACTTATCGATAAAATCTAATTTGTGCATAGAACATGTTTAATATTACAAGGTTATACAATCAGCTTTTGTGAAATAAAAAGAAGAAAAAAAAACGTTGAAATTCAGTAAAGAATCTGGGTACACGCGGGCATAACGAGATAAACATAAAATGTATTTAAAATCCATTCGGTCGGGAACCAGTGCAATATATACCGGGGCATTACTTTTAAAAAACTGGTTTCGATTTAACGGCCGCGAGAGGTCGAAGAGGCGAATTCTCTCGCACCCGAGCGCAATCTTGTCCCGTCTTGGTTCTCGGCTCTTTCGCCTAACCGGGCAACTCCTTGGCGCGCCCCACAACCGAGTGAAAGAGAACGAGAGAGACGGAGAGCGTAGCAGGCGAAAGAATGAAAAAAAGAGGGCCGAGAAACAAGAGGACAAGGCAAGAAGGGACCAAGGGACCAAGGGACAAGCGGTGGCGGCGGCGCGCGCCCTTAATGAAAAAAAGAAGAAAAAATCGACGCGGAAAACCGAGAACTGAGCACCCCATAAGCGCTTTCCAATCAGGCCCATCAAGAGAGTCATTGGCAGAGTCTTCCCGTCGCTTTTCTCCGGCGTCACGGGGGGTGTTTCTTCTCTCCGCACTGTCTTCATTTTCACGAGCACTCGGTGGTGGCTCGTGCGCCGCTCGCTGGACCAAAGATGTAGTGCGGTTCTCGCGCAACCCATGAACGAGGAGAAGCCGCGGACTCTCGGGGCGAAAAAAGTGTCCGAGGGCAGCGAAGAGAAAGCCGGAGACAAATGGACTTGCGGCCAGAGACTTAACTGCGCGAGTGCAGGGACAAAAAGTTAGACAGAGACGGAGACGGGCCGCGCAAGGGATCGACCAGCGAGAATAGGCTCGAGTTGTGGAAGGTCGACGCTTTTTTATATTCGATAAATTATTCCTTTTTCCTAACCGGAGAACGGCTCAATTTCATTTTATAAAGACATGGAACAAGAGCGGTAGTTGAAACTTCGTTACCAATTTTTGAATGTACACTTGGGCTTCAATAAATGATATCTGCGATGGTAAAATTGGGCGACTCGTCAATTTCAGTTTTCCAGAATTCGTTGATTAGCCATGTATCCTTGATTGCAATAAGAATTTAGAAAAATTAGGATATAACCGATCATTAGGGACACTGGATATTTACATCGAAATGTAATAAAAAAATTTTAAAAAATGTATTAAAGTGAATTTTGACAAGTAATTTAAATTATCAGCACGAATTTATAAATCAAAAAAATGGATTAGTATAGTTGAACAAAACGCTCACAAACAATAAGCGCAGTTTTTCTGCTAGACGCAGGCATTGGACATTTCATAAATTCAAATCAGGCACTTGCCACGATAGCACGTGATTCATGCACACAGGCATACGGTCAAATCTGTTTGCCTTTACAGAACGGGGAAAAGAAGGGAAAATATGTGTCAGGCAATGAGAGAGAGAGAGAGAGAGAGAGAGA
>UELV01083172.1:0-31230 GCA_900490015.1 Megastigmus stigmatizans | reverse complement strand
GTGTGTGTGTGTGTGTGTGTGTGTGTGTGTGTGTGTGTGTGTGTGTGTGTGTGTGTGTGTGTGTGTGTGTGTGTGTGTGTGTGTGTGTATAGCCACGGTATTATAACAAAACTCGCTCTTCCCTCCGCGTCATGACTCAAGCAGCATTAGCCCCGACAAAAGAATAAGGAATAATTATCGCGCGGAAAGCCAAATAAATTGGGAAGCTGGCGACGAGTTGGAGAATTACTATGGATGACCTGAGGCCTTTGATACGGCTAATTTTTGGCGGATAAAAGCACGCCAAAATTATCCCAGTTAAGAGGTTAAATATTGTTACAAGTATACATAATTTCGAAAATCTCTATATGCGCTGGTATAGTACTCGGCGAAACGGATTGAAATTGCGACGTGCAAACAGTTGAATCGCAGTTGGCATGGATTTCGCATCGGACTGCAACCGCAGTGACGACAGGCACAGTAACAGGTTTGTGGCAAACGGAATTCAGCCTATAGTAGCTCTGAAATTTTCATGGGACCGAGAGAGAGAAAGGGAGAGAGACAGTGCGGTATCACGCGAACCCACCACACGGCCTAAGAATCTGCATAAGAAGGCGTTGAATACAACGCGTAGTCCGCTTCAAACTCGTTATGTATGTACATTATCGTCGATTCAAGACTACATAACCGAGGTTGGAATTCAAATTATATTGAATCAAAGAGAAGAAAGTTTTGCAAAATAAACGATAAATCTTTGATACCTGCCAGACATATTCTCTTTTTTCAGAAACGTCCTGAAATGTCACATCCAAGTTTCGATGAAAACTAATAGTACTAGAGTTTTATTTTAAAAAAGTTTTAGTTAAGACCTCAAAGGAAAAGGTTCAAAGTAGTATGCAACCTCATTTCGGATGTATACAATTGAAGATCATTTTTTTTTCCATCGACAATCAGAGTTATTACCGTTTCATCAATACCCAGCTCTACTGTAACTGTACGCGCATCGGGTTTCCTTGTAGGAAGATTGAAGGATACTAGACAAAGGAATACATTTAGATCTGCCTAAGAGAAGTATAGATATTAATCAGACACAAACGAAATCATAATTTGAACTGCAGATTGATTCGTCGATTTTTCTCACTACGGACTGACTAACGCAGAAGTGATAACTGAAAGAAGTAATGCTAAAATAAAACCTATAATACGTGATTGGTTTTTCAATTGAGGAATGTGATAAGTTTAAATTATGAAAATTCAATAATTAAATTTAAATAACGTCGACAGGCACGTCTCGCACCGAGCAAGTAAAAGCTGCTAAATCGAAAAGCATATCGGAATTAGTTTGAAAGTGAATGGAGGAATGAAAAGAGATGGAGGAGCTGAGGAGATATAGCGCGCAGAGGCACACGACGCTTCGTTACGACGGCCGGAAGTAACTACTGGTCTTCTTTCTGCGGCCAACGCGTAAACCCGCGACAAATATCTTTCCGGTCTGCTGTCTCTCCGACACGGCTCACCTGCTACACAAGAGTCTCGTATAACGTATACACGGAAATCCGTGTGCTCCTCTCGTAGTACGGCCAGTCACGAAATTAGCTGAGCGCAGTAGACGCCGACAGTCGAGATTTTCGATTTTGCCCGAATTGTCCTTGATTTTAGTTGCCTGGATGTATTATAATAATTCGCGAGTTAATTTTATAGTTCATCATTGCCGTTTTAAAATTATCAACCGATTCGAAGCTACCGGTAATCACCATATACAAAAGATGTAAAAAAAAAGTACTTTTCTAATCCCATTATAGCCTAACGAATATGGTTCAAAGCACAGCTCTCGTGCACATCGTATCGATATAAGGTATCGCATTATTAAATCACGCTCTGTGTGCGCATCACCTAACTCGCGAGTACTTTATGGAAGGAGGAGGGAGGAGGCGAAGGTGTATAATGAGTAGCTCATAATGCTTCCTCGATGCCCAGAAATTGATGTTATCGCCGAAATCTTAAAAGCTTTGCCGAACTGTCGACGAAGAGACAAACTATTATTCAGCAGTTTTTACTTGTTATAATGATACCTGATCGTTGAAGTTTTATCTGTGAGATGATAAGACGAAATAGAGGACACAATGCTGTAATAACTGTACAGTAAAGAATGAAAAGAATGACGATTCGATATCGAACGGCTAAGTTTTATTCACTTTTGTTAAAGCAGTTTAAATTAATTCGGATCTTCTTTTCTTCAGCTTTTTAACGATCAGTCGCTCCTTTGTGATCCGATAATCGAGAGAATCAACACTGCGTACTTGGACTGTGGCATCGATTGCAATCAAAGAACTTAGTTTCTTGGCAGATTAAATCTTTTCTACAAAAGATTCAAAAATTCAAATCCAAATTGAAACAACACAAAATCGTAATTTAATTGAAAATTCTCAAATACTTTCTAGAGATTCAGATGTTCAAGATATCAATTATATAAAGTTCGATAATAAAATTAATAAATATAAAATTTCTTATAAATAATAATTGGAATTATTAAAATGCAATACTTCTTCGTTAATTGCACAGTCACCGATTTGTCTTTATCGTATAGATGCACAAAAAGTGGCATCAATATCATTTTATTCGATGCGCTATAATTATATCACACCCGACCTATCGATATATACGTGGAGAGCAGATTGATATTTTTTAATTAAAAACTTCCCTGCCATCTCGAGAGCCGTGCGTACTCTGCATTTATAGACATCAATTACAAAGAGCATTTGTCGCGTGTCGCGCTGTACGAGTTTAATTGCAGAACCTATAAATAAGTCGTGAATCGAAAAATGCTTTAAAACTAATAAAAAAAAAAGAATAACACGGGATGCGGAGAGAAAAAAATGAACGGGGGCTTACAATCGCCCAGGGTGAATTTTATAACTGCGGCCAATCTCGAATTCATCGCTCTCCTTTTCTCCCCGTACATATATATATATATATCGCCGACAACTTCAATATGGCACGGGCGCTTGCGTTCACCATTTTCCGTATTTGATGTCTCGGAGCTCTGGCCTGGCAGTTCGATTAAAAATCGCATCATATCTCGGCCACTGCGCGGATACCCGGATAAAGAGAAAGGGAGTCGAACAAAAAAAAAACTGTCCTCTAGATTCGCAGTCGCTGCGTGTAGTCCTTTTACGATATCCGACGAATGCAGCGTGTGCGAGCTTTAAGAAAGAGAGAAAATTATTGAATTCACGGTTTTAATTTAGTTTTTGTGAAAAACTCCAGTTTGAAAAAAACTCGGCAGCCGATATAAACAGGCAGCTCGTGACGTATCGACAGACGGATATTTGATTTGTTACGCGATTGCGTGACTGTAACTGCAATCTCTAAATTGAAAATACGATCTTTGAGAGCAAATTAATTTCATATAAACAAAACAATGTATTCATCCATTATTCGTTTACCGTCATGCTTTTCATTGGCATTGTTTCTCTTTCTATCATAGCAACAAATATCAGTTTGTCAACTTTTCTTAGAAATTATCATAATTGATTTATCATTATTCGCAATGTTCGATCGCTTAATTAATTTCTTTTCCATCAAGAATAATTTTCATCGATTATTTGCAGAATGTAAAACAGAAAAGCATCGTTAAATCAAGAAGCAATGGAGGCTCTATTTATAAAAAGTCCCAAAAGCGATTCCTTTGACATCGAATTGGCATCTAGAAATTCCTCGAGCCCAACTTACATACCCATATCCAAATTGTACAATAGTCCCATCCGACAAAGGAATTTCATATCGCCCTTAACACACTCGTCGTCTTCCTCGCGCCCGTATATTCCCATCGCATAAATCCGACATTACGAGCTCTTCCGACTATATACAATCGATCGAGTTCTCCGTCTTCCTCTCTCTCCCAGTCTCCTCCCACGAGCTAAGTAGAATTCCTCATAATACAGGTGGTGCGACAGTCGTCAAACCGACTTCTACGACTTGGTCCTCCTCCTTCTACCCCCGTCACCAATGAAAGGAAACCCTCAGCGTCGAGAACAAGCAAGGCTGACGGAAAGGACACTGCTCCTATTGTTCGCCCCCGAAATATTCAGATTCAGCTGTACATTCGCCCACTCTCTCTCTCTCTCTCTCTCTCTCTCTCTCAGTCTAATTGGTGGCGGTGCCAGCGACCCCTAACTCATTCACGTGCATGCATCTGACTTTGCCCCTACTCGAGTATCCTCGACGATGTTATGGCTGCGGAGAGAGAGAGAAAAACTTGTGTGTGTGTGTGTGTGTGATTGCTACGACTCAATGTTTGACTGCTCTATGCTTGACCCAATTTAAAGGGTTGGAGAGGATTTTGTGAGATACCCGTAATCTCCAGGTCTTTGAGATTTTAGCGCGTACATCTTTTGTACTCCCGCACGGAGTAAAAGAGAGAGAGAGAAAGAGATGGTTCGCTATAAAGAGAACAGTTGTGGCTTCAACTGCGCTCCATTTTTCACGAGTCATTGTGGTGTGCGCGGCTCTCTTCTTTTGAAGGAAAGGGGGAAAAAATACAATTAGTTACGCCAGGAGAATAATGGTTCAATTCCTGGCTCGACCGTTGCCTTTTATTTACGGAACTAACGGGAAAAAAACTTTTTTTTCCCTCCTGTAATTGAATAAATAACTCCGCTTTTAGACAGATCTCTGTCTATTAAAAGAATTGAAATGATAATTTTTTATTTATACAGCTTATGTACTTTCAGACAAAAAGGGAGCGTATTAGAAATGTGTGAGGATAGATTTAAACTTTGTATAAAGAGATAACGAAAACTTTGCTTGCGATTCGCTCACGGAACAAAAACAAAATTCAGTAATATTTCTCTACATATCTCTGGATAAAAATGTTTGACATCGTTAAGCGAACCTTTGTAAAAAGAATTATCACAAAGCTATGCGCACGTTTTCAAAAGCGCATATAAATCCAAAGCGGTAATAGCACTCGGATAAACGCACAAAAATTACGTTCAAAGGGAAAACTTTGCACGAGAAAAAAAAGGGGGGGGGGGGCACATACACACGTCTATTTTCCAGCGCTAGAATCACGCGCGGACTTTGCGAACTTGGTCGCGCGAGTGCAGTTAATAACGACGCGCGACTACATCAGCTGCGTTATGCAAATGTCCCGAGGCAAAAAGCCGACGCCGTCGCCGTACTATATCCGAGATCGCATACATAACGTTTGCGCCAAAGTCCCCGGGACGACGCTTTGAAATCGCTCGCGTTTTGCCGCGCGATAATAAGTTTTAGGTAAGTTGGCGGCGCTCGCGGAGCTCTGTGCCCGCGCGAATCGCCTTTAGTACGAAGTTCCGAGGATGGCGAGAAAAAGTATATAGCCGGAAAGTCGGTCGGAATTGAGAATGATGAGGGAGGAAATTTCGTGTGACCGAGGGAGGAAATTTTGTCTTACAGGGGGTGAAGAGTTTATTCTCGGCTTGGTATGTGTGTCGCAGACGTTTCTTATCAATTTTGGAAGTTAGGGATAGACACGTTTTTCTGCTTGAAATATCCAAAATTTTTCGGTGGAGAATCCATTGCAAATTTCATGTTTCAAGAGATTGCAATAACCCAGCGAAGTTTTAAATTAGATTTTATTTAAATTTCTAATTATCCAGCGGTCCTTACTTTTGTCGTTGAATTTTTCAGTGAACGTAATTATTAATCTGGAGGGACGTGTACCATGAAATGTGCTTTCAGATCGATACGAAAGTTAATTGTAAAATTCAGTTAGCGAAAGGTCGCATTATATCCGTACACTGTTTATTTGTCCTTTATATGATACTACAAAAATATTCAGTTGACTTCTCCTACATTTAAAGCAAATTATGTTAATAATATATGTATGCTGATAGTTTCAAGAGAAAGTTTTAACACATTTATCAATAATACAGAATTAAAGTATACATCGATACCATCTACATCCACATACTCTCTAACTAATACTATATCATATATCATTACCATAACCGATTTACGCTAACAGCATAACTCGCTACCCGCATTGTTTTTCTTACCCCCCATAATGACGCAAATTTAATTCGCTTCTTGCATTGTCAGTACGGCCTTGACTAATATAAACCTTTTCCCGCTTGCTTGTTTCAGATGTTCAGTGACTAACCCCCCCACAATCAAAGTGCAAGCAAAAATAAATATTTCGTTATTGAGTTAGCGCGAGCAATATGTCTTCGTTAAGGAAACCTCATCATCGTCTCAAGAGCTGAACAAGGTTGAGAAGAGAAAAAAAACTTAGAGGAGCGAATATTCAAGGTGAGTCTCGCGAGCGCGCGTCGACTTTCAAGGCATTCAGATTAACGAGAGGAAAAAGAGGGAGAGGGGGAGGAAGGGGTTAGATTGAATTAAACATTAAAGATTAATTAAAGAGTGCCGGAGTGTTCTTTCGATGAAACAAGCCAACGCCGCCTCGAGGATTATATATCGCGAAAAGTCTAAGGCCGTTAATGAAAAGTAAATACGTGAGAAAGTTAGTAAGTAAATTTAAGGATAACGAATGGAAAAGAAAGGGTAATTTACGAGCTGCTTACCTTTTGTGAAAAATTAACACCTGTAAAGTTTCCGGCTCATAAATAATAGCGGCATATTCAAATTTATGGTGGGCGGGTTGCTTAAGCAGATGAAAAGAAAAGTTTAGGAGGAATGAATTATTTAAGATTCTAGAAGTAATTTCAATTATGCTTATTAATTTTTTTGCACTTCCTTTTATCATTCTAATGTTGCTTAACTCTTTAAAATTAATGCTTATTTAGATACGTACAAGAATCTACATAATGCTTTACTCGTTATTGTCGCGTATTTTATTACAAATGTAAACTGCTATAGATAAGATAAAAGTCATAACAAAGTGAATGGTACCGTTAAAACTTACGATGTGAGTAAAGTTATATACATACACCATCATCCTATATCTCACGTGAATTGCATTATACATAATTTAATAGTGTTTATCTTTGGAGTCAAAATGCGCCCTACACCGCGTTTCCGCGACAATGTAGCTTTTATCAAATGGCTTTAACATAAATAACTTTATCAATTATTTAAAAATAGATGACTACGTCAACCTTTGTTAGCGAATGCACAGCAGATAAAAATAGATCTACGATAATAGATTGACAAAAGTGTTCTTAAAATATGTAAAGTTTTTATAGAGCACGGGTAAACAGCTTTTAAAAGATAATAAAAATGTACTTAAACAAGCATTAGTTTCATTAGATAAGAAATTATCCATGTGCTTAGGTTATACATTAGGTAATTATAATAATAACATCAAATATTGGTCAGGCAGCTCTTTGCGTGTCCTTCAGAAACTATTTTAAGGAGGTTCGGGGGTTTGATAAAAACTGAAAGGATATTGTATTTTAGAGTACTAGAGTATTTTTTCAATATTTTTTGCTAACTGCTAACGAAGATACAATGCACCAAAGATGCAACAAAACAGGGCGATCTGAACAACAAAAAAACTAGGGTCGAGCAAAACAAATCAATTCAAAGTTACCGATCATTTCCGAGATAAACAGTTGGGAAAGCAAGCACAGCATTGAGCATTGAAAAACAGCCCCGAAGCTCCTTAACGAAAACGCTCCCGCTCGAATGTAGGCCTCAATCCATTCGCAGAAAGAGAGCGAGGGTGAACACAACCAACACCGAGATCCATCCCCCAGTGAAACTTCCGAAAGTGCAGCATCAGAGTCGTCGCGCAGCCCACATACGAGCAGCGATCATCAACGTCAGCGTCAGGGGCAGGGACAGGGATCCTCCGTCCCGTTAGATTCTAAGCGGGTCCTCAATTCGTGGTGTTGTCCGCCGGGGGTGGCGGTAGCGGGGCTGGCGCTGGGCCCGCTTATCGGCGACGTGACTTGGAGGCGCGCTGTGCCGCTGGGCCACAAGCTCGCGGGCGTAGCGCGGTCTCCGGTCTATCCACCATCAGCTCCTCGGTCGCGGGGAGCGCGGGGGGCTGCGGCCCCGTTGTCGGCCTCCCCTCCTATAAGAAGCGCCAAGGTGAGCACCGCAATAGAACTTCGTCGACCGTTTGCTTCTTAACTTTTTTTTTTTTATATATATATATATATTTTTTTTTCCAAGCTCGTGCTCCAATTACTATTATTATTACTATTATATATATATACGTTTCTGTTGTTATTTTTCAATAGTTAGAGAGATTTCGTTTGTTGTATATTTTAAGGCGGTTTGAGCTGGAGCACTGTTAGTGCACGCACGTACTTACGTTGTTGTTGCGTAGCCGTCGCGCGAACTGGATCCAATTGACGACGATAACACACACACACACAAAATGTACATGGTCGACATTTTTTTCCTACCTAGGATGAGTAAGCGATCGTTATAAATACGAATAAGCGCTTGCCTGCAGCTTGCACTTTCAACTACTTTTTCTGCAATATATATATATATAATCACACTGGCGTTACGTTTTTCTTGTTTTTTGTCGTTCTCTTGGATTCTCGAGAGAAATGCTTTACTTGAATGGTTTGCGTGGACGAGAGTTTTGAGGAAATAATGGAATACGTCACGAGCGCAAGAATAGCTTTTCAATGTGACTTTCCAATATTTCAACACCGTGACTTTTTAATCTGCGACTTTCATACGTAATCGCTTATGCATCCATTCGAATAGCTTTTTTTTTCGACAGATTGAACGTTCTTTGAAATTCAAAGGAAAATATCGCGTAAGATCCATATACTTACATATTATATAATGCCTTTTTCATTCTGATAAACACGCTTTCTTTTACTTCAATCTCAATCGCCCACAATCAAATTTAATGTTGCACTCGCAATTCGTATGTGTGTGATTTATAAAAAAAAAAGCAGCATATCACTGTTATATCAATCAAAACTATAAGCAATTGTGTCTTACTGCAGGTTTATAATCACATTAAAATTTAAGATGCTAAACTGATTGAATAATTCATGAACTTCTAGAAAAGTGAAGAGAGACTGTAAATTGAGATGTCTTGGGCAGGTGGTACTGGGGCATCTGGGTCCACTTTCAAGCTTCGCAAAAGTAAGTTGGAATATCAAAAAAGAAAAAAAAAGAAAAACAGTTTGGGACTGCGACTTGAAATTTTATTCCGAGAATAATGCGTTTACTATATTATTCCAAATCAATCGCACCTTTTTGCATATAGAACTATGACAGATCTTTAGCTAGTCGTAGAAGGTAGTGAACGATTTTTTTTATATAGAATTATTCATGATTCCCAATTTATATACATCACGCTAGTTTTATATTGAACGTAATTTTTGCCAGATTGATTAACATTATATTATGAATACATCAGGGCGTAGGTGTCAATTGTTTATCTTTTCCCAGACTAATATCTTTCCAACTTAACAGTGCCTCAGATCAAACTGTATGCAAACTAATTAGCTTGCTATTATAAACAATTAGCTAACTGGAAATAGTAAATAATAAAGTGATTTTGTAAAAAGTAAAACTTTTTGAAAAGACGTACATTCAACGATAAGTACTGTGATACGAAAATTGTAATTTACAGTGCATAAATACAAAGTTCATTTTTTGATATATATCTTATAAGATTCTCGTTTCGATTGACAATAATTATCTGCTCTGTGTGTTTTGAAATTGATGCAATATGATCTATGATTTTTATTTCCAGTTTTCTATAGGTGTTAATATGCAGTTCTTATGTTTCTAGTGCACATTATTATGAACATTTCTTTATGTATAATATATTAATTTTTATTTTGTTTTTTAAGTATCCTCTCTGATGATCTTGTTCAGATAATTTTTAGAATTTTCTTGCATTTCAAATTTGTCAAAATTCAAAATTGCCTGTTCAGCCTTGTACTGCACATCACAGTTTGAATTCTAAGCAATTTTAGCTTGCAACAAATCACCAGAGATTATCCTTAAGATATATATAAAACCATAAATTGGAAAAATTCGGTCCAATTTTCAATAAATAAGATGAAAAAACTAGTATTCGACCTTGTGTGTATTCAATGTTGAATGTTTAGCTTTAATTCATTAACACAAAATTATAAATAAACGTAAATTTCAATAATGTTTTGTAGAGGAACTCGAAACCATCTGAAAAAGATGTATATTTTAAATAATTCAAGTGTCTAAAAGTATGTGTGTCAAAATAGTATTACGATTGTCAAATACTAGTGATTCCATCCTGTCCTAAATTTCTTCGATGAATATTGCTTCTTCTGTATAGTAAATAATTTGAAGTTTAAGTTTTGTTTGTTAAATCATTATTTTCATTAGATTATCATTTAAAATAGTGATATCGAATCACTCTTATTAATACTGTAGATAATTATCGATTGTTCCCACAATGAAATAATGCATATATACTGATTTTTAAAGTTCATGTTGCATACAAGCAACGCCGAGGGTCATAAGAACCCTTTTAGACGCACTATTGTGAAGAGACCAAGGCATAGCGAACCTGTACAAAAGACAAACGGTAAAATTGGACCATTTTGGCTTAAACGGGAAAAGTAAAACTCGTGGATGTTCTAGATAATGTATTTTTTTTCACTGCTAACTGAAAGACATCGGTAGATCAAGTGTACATTATTTTTTGCATAAAAGAAAACTTGACAGACAATTGTGGCTTTAAATGTCTTATTGATAAAGCTAAGAGAACTTGCAGTTTTTTTTCATGAGCCATCATTTAGGGCACACACTAGTGCACAATACATTGCTAGTTTCAATAAAGAGTAATTGTACTATCTGCTCCCAATGACACGCATAATAAGTCCCACCCTTCACACTTGGATCATTCACTAGTTTTTCATTTCTCCCTATAAGTAAAGAATCAAGGAAGGGTTCGGAATTTAGGTGAATATATGGGTCCACTTTAACGAATTTCAATATCATTGTATTTTCATACGACTAATTTACTTTGTTTTAAATTTATCACTGCAATCAAGCAATCTGCTGGATGAATTTACTGCCATAATTTAAAGACTTAGAATATCAATATTTACGTACTATAACTATACCGCATAAAGCTATTTTGCAAAAAACTATTTTATGCTACTATATAATTTATTTTTAATATAAGAAGCCGTTTCTAAATTTCACAAAACTTTTTTCTTTGTGCATATTTTCACGTGTTTATGCATTTTCTATTTATCTTGCACAAATATTGCGTGATTCAAAAATGGCTTAACGAATAGGTGCAAAACTTAAAAAATTTTTATTTAATCTTGAAAAATCTTTTCTTTTTCCTTATCGTAAAATCGTAACTTGAGTCAAACATAACGAATTCTCCTTCTCAGAGCATCGAATATTGAAATTTGACATCTGACGGAATTCACACGAAAACTAACATCCAATAAAACTATCACTATCGCTTCATAACAACATTATCAAAGATCCCAAATCCCACCTCAGGAAAATTTCCATCAAAACCATCACCCAGGGACGAACGTAACAAATGCCTACCCCAGCATATTCCCCGCACTACCGTGCGAATTCCAAAAGTGTGCAAGTGGACCTATCCGCACAAGTTTTCAATTCCGAGCCCTCCACAAGCAATGAAACTGGAACGTAGCCCGAGCCAGAGCACTGCACCCAGAAAAATCATCGCTAACGAAACGCTCTTCTCTTCCGGCTGTCTCTGTTCTTGGGCGCAACCTAACGCGCGGCGCACACAGGTAGCGGCGGATCATGGGGCCGGGGAGGCAGGGGTCGTGGTGGCCGAGGCCGCGGGGGCGGCGGTGGCGCGAACCTCCTTGCCGGTTCCGGCAGCGCCGCCCCCGCGCTCCAGTCGAGTCAGTATCCGCCGGGGCTGCAGGGCGTCGGGCCCGGGCTCCGCGAGGTCGTCAACATCCTCGGCGAGCGTAACCAGGTTGGCACATTGTCCGGGGTGGGACCACTGCCCGGCGCCTCCGACAACGAGGCCACCACCGATGAGGAGGAGGAGCGGATGAAGAGGCCGCCCAAGCCGCTCTACAGGAGGCTCATCAACTACGTCAGGCAGGCATGGACCGGTGTCAAGTTCGCCCTAGGTGAGACAGATCTTTCACTAGCTATACCGGCTTACCAGTCTTTTTTTTTTTTTTATTTCGTTTACCTCCTCGATCCTGTTTCTTTGTACGGGCGCTGTGGTTTCGGCAAACCCCCTTTTCTTCCAAGGGATTGATTTAAGTATTTTGAAATTATTCAAGTTACAGTCGATGTAGCAGGAAAAAGTAACGTGAAAGCTAAGGAAGTAAAATTGGTTCATCTTTGTCACTTATCTGCAAGCTGAAAAATACTTTACTACTACGCAGTTCCAACACTACATTTGTTTCAGCATCTGAAATTCTTACAGCTCCCGTACAAATTACTGTTTCGACTACACAATGTAAATTTCTTAAAGTGATATAAAATTATAGAATTTAATCAATAGCTATAGAGAGATACTCACAGATCTAGATTACAGATGTATAATTTTGCTTATAAGCGGTTAAAAAATGCATGCGTAATAGTCACTATATAATAGATCCCAAAATAAGGATTTTTTCCATAAATTAGTATTTAAAATTGAGGGGAACTGAGACTTGGTCAATATATTTATAAACATGCATTGTTCAACCTACTTATTTCCCATGTCTGAATATTGCTGATTTACATATTACTGTTGTAAAAATTTTCTTACTTAGATTTTGAATAATAGATACGATTACTTATATCTGTGAGGCATCCTGTTCTGATTATTTTCATTTATCGATTTTTACTAACCTAAAAATTTAAATAATTTTCCACTGTAAGAAATTTAATATGTATAGTGCATACACATGAAATTTTCAATATTCTTTTAGTGGTTTGAAAAATTTCAATTTCACGATTGACTCTGTATACCCTTTCAAACTGCAGACATGGTTATTCTTTATTTACCTCTCTACTATACTAGTTTCTATGTTAGTCACCCCTAATATAACAAAAAAAAATAGACATGAGGATGTGTATTGTTTAGTGATCTTGACGTTTGACGTTCGATAATGTATGTACACTTTTGCATAAATGTATGTGGTAATCAACCCCTTCATTACTTCACTATTAACAAAGTTATAGCACAAATGAACATGGATTGATAATTTTAAAGTAGTGAAACATGCACATGTCTGCAGAATAAATGTATAATGTGTTTTCATCTATTCAATGTTGATCTGTATTTTAGTTTTAAAAAATTAGGATTCGATATACAGCATAATAATCTGTTAAATTTTTTAAACAATCGTAACTGATATTTCCAACGTGCAATTTTGGTGTCTTCTTTTCCCGATAGTGATGAATGAAATAATATTTTTTATCGTGAAGTAAATTTTACAAATAAAACCATTTTTTTTTAAAATCACTATAAATAATATTTAAAATCACATGTGTGTATTTTTATCAATAATGTCATTCATATATAATAGTTAAGATTGTTTTTGCCTTTGGTGTCTAATCCAAACTAACCCTTGCTGTCCGACGCTCAGCTGACATGATGTGCGACCTAGGTATTATTTAATCCGCCATTGCTTTTTTTTAATCTCCTAATGCCTGTTCTACTATCATTTTAATCCACTTATTACTAATCACGAATCAGGTCAATCGGACATTGTTTTTATTTTATAATTATTACAACTAGCAAATGGTAATTATCTAGTGAATTGTAAATATGTTTAAAGCATATGCGTTTACCTTAATTTATGAAATAAAATAATTTTCGAAAATTCGAAAGTATCATTAAAGTTACTAAACAAATAATCACAATGTCCGTTTCCCCTGTTTAGGTAGATTTGCCTTACAATCAACTATTAGAATACCTTTTTATAAAAGAATTTATATATACATATATATATATATTGTTAATGTATACATTATACTTAAGGTTGGTTAATTTCTTTTCTTATTCTCTTGTAAATAAACGACTTATTACAATGGTAGATTTAAAAAATAGAATTTCTTTTTGTTACGATGATATAAAATATTTTCTTGGCATGCGTAACTGAACTAATAGAAGTTTACGTAGCCCATGACCCATAACTACAATAGTCACATAATTTCAACAATCAAAGAATTTATATTCACATGGCAGTACAATAATTTCATATTTTTTCTAAAATCTCTCAAAAAACGAGAAAGTAAAGAAAATATAATTAAATAACACCGAATCGTTCTTTGGAAAGATGACATTTCTTCGACAAAATGGATATAATTAATTAACTCGCCAAAAAATCAACACTCACAATTTTTGTCTCACCAAAACAATTCATGCATCAAGTTCGTCCAGTCTTTCAGAATTAAAACTGATACCATGCGAATGCACGTATACACGTGTTTTCCATTTTACAATCTTTCAACGTACATATAGAATACGCATCCTTTTGTTGCTGGCAGTTGAGCCGTAAACCAAACTTCAACGTCTCGTTTTTCCCTCCTAGCGTCCATGAATAATCCTGACGAGTTGTTAGCTTGTTACTTCTAGAGTGCGATCATACATAGAGCGAATTTATCGACGGGTGCTTGTACGTATTGTTCCAGTTTCCTTTTGCCTTTTTTCTGATTTCGGAACCGAAAGAGAAGCCGCGTGCACTATGGAAAAAGAGAAAAAAAAATCAAAGTGAATTTACTTGTCATTCTCCTTTCTCGCGCTAAAGTAAAAAAAGGTTTGTGGATTGAAAAATATTAATATTGAGAGTGTGGATATCAGAAGAGACAAGTGAACTATGCTTGTAATTGTTCTGAAAAACATTATAATATATATAATAAAACTATAATATTATATTGTATTAATGTTTATGTTACTCAAATAGTATATAACCTAGATATATAGAACCGCATCTGTTACGCCCGTATCTAACTAATATTTAAATTTTATGTTCACCCCTTATTCGAACACATTGACAATATATGGATGATATTAAGGGACTACCTAAAATATGTATCTGATACAATTTTTTGGAAAATATTAAAATTTAAAAATACCTGGTAGTGGAATGAGAACATTCAAAAAACAAATAACTTTTCTATAATAAAACCAAATGAAAAAATTCATTTAATTTTGATAAAAAAGTTAAAAATGTTAATTAAAAGCGTCGCGAAAATAACTCACGTGCAACCTGAAACCCCACAAACAAAACTATTCTAAAGCAAAAAACTAAAAAGACATTTTGGAATTTATGCAGTTAACTAGAAGCAGACAAAGGGACGTTGAAAAGCGAGAAAAATATAGGGAGAACTCATCAGTCAGGCGAATCTCGACGTAAATATTACCGGAATAGTAGTCGCGGCGAATGGGGCAAAAAGAAGTCAGCGCCGAATGAAGAATCAGAATCATATATACACACGTACACACCTTTTTTTTTAAATCATTTAAATATGAAAAGCCTTCCCCACGATCCTGCATATCTACATGTACATCTCAATCCGGTTAACCCCCGTGTGTGCTCCTCTCGTTTTTTTTATTTGCGTCCAAACAAAAAAGAAACACTATAAAGCTCGAGGGACGTGAACGACGAGCGAAGCCGCGAAGAGAAATGGCGCAGGGAGGGAAGAGAAAGAGGAAAAGCTAAAAAAAGGGGGTTGGGGAGGAGGGGGAGAGAAAAAAGGTAGTGCGCTGGGTTCCGGGTCACCGCTTGCTCTTCATGAAAATTCACGCTGCCCTCCATGCGGAGAAAAAGGCAAAGGGGCAAACTTTGCCACTGCGAAGGGAATATATACTCTGCTACTGAATACACATCGTTTGAAGACTAATATTGTCCATTAGACTCATTAGTGGATACGATGCTACTACTTGGATTTCTCGACGGACTCAAGGAATCCCACTTCGATCTCTAGTTGCATCCTTTTTCTTGTCGTGAAATGACGGTACTTGTATTACGTCAACAGAATACCTATATATATGAATAGAACAAAAAGTGGAAAAATTAAATCAAGTATTTTGATATATTATTTCGTAGTTTTTGATATAAGATTTTTCATTAGTTATTTTATGTGAAAGAGCTTTATTTATGTTAGTTTTCATAACGAACTTAAATCTACTAAAACTTAATTATCGCTCTCTCTCTCTCTCTCTCTATTCGATTATACCGTTTCCTCTTTCACTGTACTTATCAGTGGTCAAAAGGTAGATCGAAGTGCGTAAAGCGAGAAGAATTTAATTGGAAATCTCATTAAAAGGCAGAATTTTCAGAGAATCGATGAATATACGGCCCTTGAAAATCCTAGATGAAAATATTTCTCTTGAATTTCCCAATAAGTGAAAAATGGAATTACAAATAGGCGATTATAACTCGAAAGATTCATGATCCAACAATTAAGGCCAATATTTCAGTACCTGTTTTAAATTGCACTTTAAAATTAACAGCTCGATGTCTAACAGAGACATATAAAATAGAAAAATTGAGTAACAAATTCATTTTAGGACTAACCTTATGATGATTACCTTGGCTGTACGCCATGTTATAAAAAAATACATTCTCTTGTAGACTACGAGGAATATAACCTTCAAAAGAAAATCGTATCATAAATTTTTGAAAAGCACTTTAACAATGTCTCAAATGTTATCTTACCTGCTATAACTTTGTTTCAAAAGAATTGAACTGCATAAAAACGAAAGATAAATTGTATTACCTACAGATTTTTTACATTCTTTAATATCCTAATAGAAGTATAACTTATTGTATAAGCTATGACATTTTACCAGATGATGATATCAGAGTTCATATACTATTGAATATTAAGTAGCGCAACATTTTAATTTTAATCAATATTGTCAAATTGATTAAAATTAATACAAAAAGTAATTTATTTGTTTAATGTTCATAAAAAAATTTAGTCTAATTATTTACCACATACTTAATAGAACAGTAAGAAGTTATGTAAATAAAAAATAAACAAGAGAATGTTTTAACGATACTTTTATCACAGATTTTTCGTCGGAATGTTTTCTGATTTTACGACTAAACATTGCCTATTAGGATCATTAGCGTCTCCCTTATTTTCCTCTCTTTTCAAACGTTTGAGGACTTTCATTAAAAAACTTTTGGAAGTTATTCAATCTATAACAAGAAAGTGTCACTTTATCATCGTAACTCGTAAAAATTTTAATTAAAAATTTCGTTGAACTAAATTTTCGCCATTTAAAAGAGATGGATTTATTTGACTTTAACATTTCATGAATAAAATATATTTCATGCAAATCCTATAATTTTAAATAATATAATAAATGATTCATAAATGCACAAAATTTGAAATTTTTATAAATAACTTTTTACTATTAAAACCAATAATCTATTATAAAAAAAAACAAACTATTTTTAACATTTCTATTTGTTAAAATGCATATAACAGAAATCACTGAGAAAAATTAACAACAACATTGTATGCATGCGAAAATTGCAGTTTATAACTTCCGGGAATTCATGTGTTTGAAAAATGTATATCCAATTACATAAAAGTACTTTTCTCTGAATATGACAAAAATGTCTGAAATGTATTCGCAAAAAAAGAATTAATCGTAAAAGCTTTTAGAAAAAGTAAAAAATAATGAAGAACGTTACAAAAGTTAACTTATGCCTATACGCATACCTACATCTCTAAACTTTACAACTCGCGTACTTTGAATTTTCAAATATACCCGTAGCGTAATCGGGATAATAAAAAATACAAACCGCACCATTTCCTCTGCGTTAGTAAGCTTTTACTTCTTCGCTGTTACGGGAAATTCTTAAGCTCGCCTACGACATGCCAAAACCCGACGCTTCATTCTCCCTTGGACCACTATGACGCATATTTGTGAAAGACTCTCTCCTATCGCTGACGTAAATTCCACGTTACGGGTCGCCCGAGGAATAACATCTTGGGAAAAGGAAAAGGAAAAAATTACGAAGGTCAGACGAGAGAAATCGAGACGAAGCAGGGTTGCTTTTTTTCTCTTCTGCGTATCTCGTTCAGAATTGAAACAGCGCCTCTCTATATTTAAGGAACCATATACGATTTTATTTCCTTGAGTTTACCCGTGAAATAGAATATTTATACCTACAGTAAATAGTGCTGGATACTATGATGTGAGTCGAGTAGGAGAGTAAAGAAATAGTTCTTTGTTTTCAAATAAGTATCATCGGATATTTTCGCGCATTAAGTTTTTATTCGATATTTACAAAAGTTACGTTTCCTGGATTATATCGACGGTTAGGTAGTACGAAGAAGGTACTATCTCGGCGGGGGCTTGAAAATGGTACTATCTCGGCTGCATTTAGTATTAGAGATAGTACCTTTTTCAAGCCCCCGCCGAGATAGCACCTTCTTCCACCGAACCGTAGATATATAAATAAAATACTTGTTCAAGAACTGAGGCGATACCTAATTTTAAATATTTTAAAATAGTAGTTGCAATCTCCAGAATCACTATACGGATCACTCAAATTCGTTAGTTCGTTGAGAGAAAACCTAATCTCAACCCCTTCCACTACACAAGACAAATTCGAATCCCCAAATTTACCCGGCAAAAAAAGAGGGTAAAACGAAGCTTGGCTTAAAATTGAAAGCTCTCTTCTCGAAATGGAAACTATATCCTTGGAAAAAGGAACGCATTCGCGCCCTTTTGTCGCGACAAAATCTTTGTCAGCGGGACGCGGGTGAAACCGGATTTGGACGCGAAATCCCCTGACCGGCAGAAATTGCAAAAGACTTGACTGAATATCCGTCCCACACTCTCTCTCTCTCTCTCTCACTCTCTCTCTCCTTTTCTCGCCACGTTTGCCTGCTTCCTCATGATGGAATGTACTCGGATAGTGAGTGAGAGCTTTTCGTTTTTCGCCTACAGCTCTTTATCCTCTGCCTTTAGTTTTATGTAGCCCTCCAGAAAAAATCGAGTCGGCCGAGTGTGGATTGAATATTTTGGGGTTATTTCATTGTCGAGAAGCTCTTTTACTTTCTCTTTACTCGAATTATTTCCGTTTCAGTTGTTTTCCTTTTTAGAATGTCATCCTCGTGTATAGGGTAGAGTTTGTTCAACTTTATTCACTGATTAAATAAGTTTCGAGTCAAACAGCTTTTAAGAGAGTTATATCTATTTGTGAACAATTAATTACAGTTCAACGAAATGTTGTATTAGTATGACAATACATATCACTAAAAAATTCATGAAATATTTCGAAATTTTTTAATCATCGCTTTTGAGAAATTTAATACGGTATTTTATGGGTAATTCTACGTTTCATGTCTTTGAATGAATGAAACTATTTAATTTAAAACAATTTATTAAAATTCAACTATAACTAATTTTTAAAATACAAAGAAATTATATTCCTTGAACAATAAATAGGTCTCAGCAAAGTCTAAATGGATATAAGTAACTACTATCATGGTTGTATAAAGATTATATCCGCTATTAGTTTCAAGACATTATCTTCTGTCTTTGAAAGATATTCTTGTTTAAAATCCAGTCACAAATCCTCTTTTACGCCTTCCTCAAACATTAAACTTTTTCTCATTAAGCAAGATTTTTACTGTCAGATTATTTAACCACGATACTTCCATTTCCTCATCATTCGGAGCTTTTACTGCCTTCCAAGTTTTCTTATATTCTATGGAAGAATAAAATGCCTTACGGTTTTGTATCTGAAACGTGACACTAACATATTCTTTGCTTTTTCTCCGCTTCGTCGCAAACTAAACTTCAATCAGTCCTAAGCGTCTCTCCGCAGAAACATTAGGAATCCTTTTGTGACCCAAATTTCTCGATTCTCGCAATCGTTTCTCTATCTTTCATTCCTCTTCTACGTCGCAGAGCGATCATTGGTCTTCCATCGAATGAAAGCGATAAGGGGTTCTCACATACTAGATTATTAAAAAGAAAGCAGCAGATAGTAAAACGAAAAACTGTGTTTTTTTTCGGTGCGAGGAAAGAAAAGCTCGAGTTTTTTCGTAGGAACGTATAAGAAGCTCTTCTCATTTCTCGTTCCTCCAAGTTCTTTCTTTCCAACGTCTTCTTGGCTGAATGCATAGAAATGCAGCGTGAAATTTTTTGCGACTCCCGTCAAGCTTTTTGGTATATCCCATAGTGCGAGCGCCTTATTCTCATTTCGTAACCAAAAGAACTACGAATGATAAATCTATTTAATGACTTTTAGGCTACAGTAGAGAAAATTCTGAAATAAACTCTAATGTCAAATAAAATAAATGAATTCATTCGCACTTGCTATGCCAATTCTAAAGAAATTGTCTAATTAAACCGTTTCCTTCATTCTTAGAAGTCATCGATGAATGTATCAAAAACTTACATGACTTATGCAGCTATTGATACAAGAATTAAAAACTATATAGGTTGATGAGTAAACGTGACTCTTGATCGCAATTCGAATAATGAGGTGTGAATATGTATCACGGAATGATCCACTGATAAGGTCTCGATACCATTAATAATATGGAATAAGGCATTTATTTAGATTAATGGGTTGCATGTACTGTATGTACAGTATTTATTCGGCCTGATAAGCATAAAAGAAGGAAATAAGCGAAGGCTGGAGAATTAATTGTCAATAAGGCTTTCGTCGTTGTTATCGATTTTGCTGGTTTAATTTGATGGATTATTGTGATAATTGGAAATGGGATTTCACGATTAATGGGGTATCTGTTTGTCATTTGTTAGTTTGATTAATTTTATGCCTATAGTCGACTCTCGAAACCGCGATAAATTCAATATCAATATTACGTACCATATTAATGTTACGTAACAAATTAATACACCAGGCTAATTTTTGGTATTACTTTTCTTACTGTACAAATAGTTTATTCTCGTCTAATAAATTAGGTACTAAAAGACTTGTACTTTTGTACCTCTATCTTTAATCTGATCTACATATATTGTTTCAAAAGATGTAAAAGCTCGTATATTTATTAAAAAGTTCCGTGAAATGTAGAGTCCAAGAAAATTGATTCAAGATGGTGGCAAAGATAAGATAAAAAAACGACCCTTGTCCCACTATCTTTGAGAACTATGCCGAGGGTGAAAACCGTTTTCCCTGAATATCGCCTAATGTGCCAGACACATTCGAATCTTTGAAAATTTATACAAAAGAAAATGTAATAATTCTTTGAAATAAAAAACACAATTTCCATCTCATGAATGAATAATATTTCGACACCCTATGACGTTTAATTGAAAAAAAAAAAAAAAAAACTAATACATAAGTTACGTAATAAAAAAATGAATAAATTATATTCAAAATAAAACGTATTACGTCCTCAGCGATCGTTGAATACCATCAGTCGGGTTACCGCCTAAGAAGAAGGAACGATAATTCTACTTTACGGAAACCCTTGGTATTCATTCCTCTTATCTTCGGCCCTCAGCCCGTGTCTGTTCCCGCGGGCCCGATTCCTCGATAGCTCCGCAAAAGTGCGCAAGGTATCCCGCGGGAAATAAAAAGGAGTTATACGCATCGCACGTGTGCGTTACTCTTGCCATTCCTTTGTTTACTCTTCGAGTACTGAATTCTTTCGCTTCTCGAGTTACTTTTTTTCTTCTTTTTTTTGGAATTTATTCGCCGAGGCGTTGATTTTATTGCTCTCCGAGGATGATTTTTCCACGAGCTGTTTGAGCTGCAGCTTCCGCTTATGCCAGACTTTTGCACAGTGGATTTTTACTATTTGGCGAGGAATAAGCAGTGATTGAATTCGGAGAGAATTTTGAATTTATCGAAGAAGATTACGATTCCATCTTGAGCAAATTTACTTTGCCGGAAAGGTTGAATATTTGACTTTGGTCGGATGTGAGCTTACAATTTTGGTTTTAGCGACACTTTTAAATTCAGTTTAGGTAAAATAATTTACAATTTGTCTATAGCTATTTTTTTAGATCTTGGGTGGGTCAAAGCAGAAGAATAATAATACTTAATTTTTATATAATATTTATGATGAATTATAAACTTTTTGATTCAAAACTGAACCAGCCTTATTGATTATTTTCTTTAGAATTTTTGAATGGCTTTTTTCTATTTATAGAAGATATATTTGATTACATTTCGAAAACTTTAACTGCCAGTTTTTGGTTTTTTGTAAAAAAATATTTTGCCTTTATTAACATCATCCAGCTTTCCAAATCAAGCTATTTTTAAATAGCGGTAAATTTTATGCAATTTTTTTCTCAACTCAGACCTTTATTATTTTCCGAAATAGCTATTATTTCATCATTTTATATGTTTCAAAAATTAAACAATCGACTTAAGCAATTATTGTACAAAATCTTTGAATGAAATAAAATTGCACGTAGCACAAGATCTATCGTAGAATTGGCTTTTATTACACATCTTTTTCACATGAATTTATATACTTATGTATTATCAGCTTTCTCATAAATCATTCAGATCGCCTAAATTTTTATGATCTATTTCTAACATTTTTATCAACTTTTTCACTTTGTAACTTATAAATAACATTGATATTTTCCTAATTATACTTAGCTTAGATAAACTACTATTAATTTACATCTCGTGCAAAACATTGCAATTTTATATTAATTAATGATAGCACTTCTGCATAAGTGTAATACATCACAAAACTCAAAAAATTCTTCTCTTATGTAACTTTGTACAAATCGTTCGCTTAAGACTCGTCTTCCTCTATCTGATGTCTATTTCTCAAGGTAGGATTATGGTGATCTTTCACACTCTTCAAACTAATTATATATATTTATTACTTCTATCACAGTATATTAATTTTGCAAGTGATTTAAATTATTTGCTTTCATCAGAGATTAAATCAATTAAAATTAATTAAATTAATCAATTCATATCAAATAATTGATTTTATTAATAATTCTGAGTAAATTAGTGTCTGATGCAGAGCTTACAGAATTAATTGTGATTAAAAATGGAGGAATGGAGTAATTAGTCCATACAAGAGTCATACACGTTATTATATGCATTATAAACACGAAACTCTACATGAGATTTTATTCATAATAGGTTCTCAATTTTATTGGGACGTTATTTTTCCGAATAAATGAACAATTAGGATACAACATTCGTTCACATCACACTCATAAAATATTACACAAATATAATAAATCGTACACCAGCGCACTGTCCATGTTCTAGAAATACAATACTGGGTCCCAGAAGAATTTTACGCGAACTAAATTAATTTTTGAAGATTTATATCATTTCACTGAATACAGTGATATAAATGTAAGACAATGACCCTACCATTTTACAAATAAATTATCATGTTTAACAATATATTAAAATTATGAGCGGAAGCATAAGAATTTAAAGAAAAATAGTAATCTTTTGCGAAGTAACATTTTTTTATTCTACGTGAGATTATTATTACAAATTTATGACGCATAATGTTTTTATCTCAAAAGATGATGCCATCTATTTAGATTGGCTTAAAATACTTTAAATGATTATACGATAAGTAGGTTAAGGGGAATATTTTTTTAATAAAATCACTCCTATCGCATTATGTTATTTTGAATTAAAGTGATATCAAACAAAGGAAATATATTACTTTTTAACACTTTCAGTGCGGTGTAATCCATATATGGGTCGTAAAATTTTTAACTTATATTGCCCATTGGGAATAAAAATGCAACCTAACAATTTTCGAAAGCAATTTTCTTGTTTTTTACTACTAAAAGAACATATTCTCGGCGAGGATAAAAATGGAATCTTTTTTCTTTCAAAAAGAAATTGAAGCAAAATGCTTACACATTGTTAGCGCTGAAAACGTTAATTAAGTTTGGCTATTCAGTAATGTGTCACTTTTCCTAACGATTGTCACCATTCTCTTTCCGTCTTTCCTGTAGGATATTCCTCAATTTTTTTATGATTTACGCCCAAACAAAACGCACAACTTATTATCTCAACCAAACAGATTTTACAAGTGACGCTGACCAAAATCTATACCCAAACAAACCCATTAAATGCTCTGTACTTATGAAAAGTCAGGAAACAGATAAGGAAACATCACCATGATCACTCCCTTATATTCTTTCCACTCACGCATCTTCTTTAGCCCTGTTAAACCAAAAAAAAAGTCCTGAGGAAGCAACGAAACGAGAGAATTTCTCGCTCGACTCCCTCAAGAGCAGCAAAAAAAAAAGAAAGACAATTTCTATAGCTGTGCTGCTCTCACTGTGACTCGTGTGCTCCCGCAGATTCCGAGTACGAGGAGGAGCAGACGCCAAGGTACAGGCCAGACTCGCTAGCCAGTCTCTGTCGTGCGACGCGCTTCACCGAGGCCGAGATGAAGCGCATCTATCGGGGCTTCAAGGCTCAGTGTCCCACGGGAGTCGTGCGCGAGGAGAACTTCAAGATCATCTACTCGCAGTTCTTTCCGCAAGGAGGTGAGTGTGCACCATCGATATATACATATATATTTATATATAAGCTCGCCAAGGACTTTGTTTTTAATTAAGTTTTTTTTCTCTTCCTATATACCTTGAGATTCACTTTTTCTCTCCTTTAGAACTTTCTTGACTTTTTTTTTTTAACGGAGAAAGAGATTTATATCGAACATTATTTTGTGGCTCATTTATAATGAATTGAAAGATGTACGAGATTCTCTTGCGATAAAGTTTGTGGGCGAAAAAGCAGCACTCACCGATGCGAGAGTGTTCGATTTTAATCAAAACGTTTTAATTTATATATCCTGTTCGTTCATTAAAATACAATCTATATCTACTTTCTATTATGTGAAAAAAGCAGATGGATATACTTTATAATTATTTGATAAACCTTAGCGAAAAATAGAAACTATTTTGATTTACAATAAGCCGTAAACATATAAACATACGAATCTTCTTCTCTATAAATAAATAAAAACGCATTGAATTACGATTGAACACCATCTGTTCCTTTTCCCACCAGACAGGACACAAAATGTTTCTTATTCATTCAAAGTTTCATCCTTCCCTTCTCTTTTCTCTGTCTCCTTTTTACACTATTTCTCCCACGACTGTCCCAATGCAATTCAAGAGCCTCGAAATCTCTCAAATATCACAATATATCTAAGTAACAGCTGCGTTTAATTATAACGAGCACAGCGCAGCCAGTTAGGAAACCAAGCTGTACGTATTTGTACGCGCGAAGTTTTTTCGGCGAGATTAACTCTCAAAATGTATTGCTTAATCGACTTTTGAAACGTTAGTAAATAAAGCGCGGAACTTGAGAGCAAGGCGGAAGCTAAAACTTTGTTTAAACTGACGAAGTAAACTATAACTCGCATCAAAAATCGTTTATCTCTAATATTTATAAACTATTTAGCAAATTCGAATGATAATAGCAATTTTATCGCGACGCATTTTACAATAAATTAAAATAAAATAAAAATTTACGTATATAACAGTAGATCGTCAAATTGTAAATAATTGACGAAGAAGCAAACGCAAAGAAAAGCACTTAGCGCGTCTGAATCCACACTTAAAGATATCGTAATTCTACTTGATACGTCTATACGCTCGAATAAAAGAGGCCAAACTCCATCTCCAGCTCGCTCGCAACACTTGTGCATACACAAAGCGCCCTGCAAGTGCACTCGCACGTACACACCCGAATTCATTATTTAATTAACGCGAGATGCGCGAACGTAGGTGTGTCTAATCCATTTAAGGTTTAGGACGCTTTGTTTACTACTCTATTTGGGGAAAGGTATTGTTCTCTCTCTCTCTCTCTCTCTCTCTCTCTGTCGGCTGGTCGTATAAAGTTTACTCGGCGACGCGAGGGTAACGTTGAAAAATGCGCGATGAATGCGCGCGTCTCGTTTTTCTTGTTAATCCACGAGGGTAAGAGCTAAATTGTTTAATTAGCTGATTTATATCCGACGAATATGGAGCGACGAATGAATCCTTGTCGTGCGGACAACTTACCGTGGGCTATGTATTAACATAATAAATGTATGTGTGCAGTGTACTAATTTCATTCTCGTACACGATTCTGCAATGTCAGCGTAATTAAGAACGAAAGTTTTCGTGGAGAACTGCGACATTTTCTATTTCGAATCTTATCTAATGAGTTTTAGCTGCGAGAACTCTTTCGAACTTGTCGATAAACAAATTGTCATTTGAAATTGACATTTTGTCGAGTTAAAGTGAAATATGAAAATGGGAAAAATTATATATTATGCGCACGCATTGACCTACTGCTTTTCAAATCATCTAAATCTCGCACCGGTGTGGTTAATACATCGATGTACATTAAACAGCATCATCAATCACACAATATCCCATTTAACGCTATCAAAATCCGAACTAGTCACCTCCTATACTCGATCACAATCAATAACGACAGCAACAAACGACCGCATTAACAAACAAAAAAAGTAAGCAAAACGAAGATACGCACGCGCAGGAATAACAACAATAATAATAACTCATTAGGTTCTGAACGCGTACGCAGCCACACGGACCCGCGGTAGTCGGGCGGCGAGTCCGTGCCAATTTGCATAATTAAGTGTGCTCGTTAATTAAAAGCAGCCGCGGCCAGGCAGCAAAACGATTCATCCCACCTAATAAACGCACCGACACCGCGAGTACCTCCTCGCGCACCTTTAGCCTTGGGACGGGAAGAAAAAAAAAGGGGGCAGCGCGTATATACCAAGGATCCGCTAGGAGTCGATCGAACAGCTGATTTGCACTGCGGCGCCTGTGTGTGTGTGCACGAGAAGCCACAACCAAAGAGAGAGAGAGAGAGAGAAGCGAAGGACTGGGGTGCGCGCGCGTGGTTTTTCGGCAAATATCAAGCGGTTTCCGAAGAGGGTTGCCCATGGCAACGCGAGTGGACCGAAAGCCAAGCGACGCTTCACTCTGGTCTCTCTATACTGGACGGTATATAGTAGGGCTGGAAGGCGGTTTAGCGGTCGATATGCTATGCATGGGATGTTACACTTTGCGCGTTCGCACTCCCGCTCCTGTGCAGCCAGAAGCTGCAGACAAGCGCATCTGTTGTATATATAGGTATAGGCTTATTTCAAGGGCTTCCCGAATCTCGATTTCGAAAAGTGATTCTTTCTCGCGGCTGTTCTGTCCTTTTTATCTTTGCATGAGCTCGGGGTCCGACTTGGGATGTAGCTCTCGAGGAGCTAGATTTGGCCTGTGTGCAAATTTATTCTATCGATGCGGACGAGAGCTGCCGAATGATGTTTCGAGATTCTTTTTCGGAATCGTTCTGTGCTGCTACTGTTGATTTAAACATATATGAGAACCAATTGAATGAAATCGTTTCTCTTGTGTATTGATATTATACGTTTCGTGAAAATCGTATTATTTATATATATGGTCCGTGGAGACGTGATGTATACCTGTCACGATAATCGCACAAAAAGCCTGCTTCGCTAATCCATCAAGTAATACGTTTTATTTAGGGCAAAATAGCTGATAGTGCATGATTTATGTGTGATTTCGGAAAACCTTTGTGTGCACATGCATCAACCCTTTAAAGCCCCTTGTTACATCTGGCTTATGCAAATTACATGCTAAACTCGACTTTATCAGTGCAGCATTCGAAATGCGCTCAAAAACTATTGGTTAAAAGCATTTATAAAAACATTTGAAAAATTAGCTACACCAACATCGTTATTAAAACACAGTATCACACATTCAATCGCTACGTATATACATGTGTATATGTATACTGAAAGTGTTGATTCTTTTATTAATTCGTCGTAATATTTTGAAATGTTACAAATTAATAATTCATGTATTCATTCAAAATGTGACGATCGGTCCACGACGAAAATCAACTCTATAGCCCGGTATTTCATTCGGGAATTTATTCCGTCATTAATTTTCAGTCAATAGGCTTTGATCTATTCAGAAACGCGACGTGCGCCAACACTAGCTAAATTTGATGAATTCGTCCAGGTCGAAAATATATATTAAAAAGTAATTATTTTAAAAAGGAGAGAGAGAGAGAGAGAGGGGGGGAGGGAGATGGAAACTTGCTCGCTACGGATACTGATGAAAGAATCCATATTTTAAAGGATATTAAAAAATAAATTAAAAAAGATTTTCATGTTTATGTAAACGCCAACAGAGTGTAATAAAAGATAATGAAATTGCGCGGTAAAACATCGTTATATCATAAATCATTAATTAAGAAATATGTACGATTTTAAATTACATTACGTACACAACATATAGTTAAAAATAATGCATGCAATCTAGTAAAATAATTATACCTATTCTGATTCTCGAGCATATAAAACTCACATTACGCAAACTTAGAAATAGCTCCATTCATCCGAGCTATAACCTATCTCACATTCGACATGACACATGAGAAAAGATTCACCTCGAAATGAATATAACAAAACAGCAGTCTTAGCGAAAAACGTTCCGTGTCCGGCCAATAATCTACCTAACTCTCCCTCACTCTCAGCATATAACACACACATATTATACCTCCATCACGAATTCGTCATTCCCATTCCCTATTAATTCGGCAACGCTGATGGATCTTCATCTCCGCACTCTTCTTCTCTCACTTTATTGGATTTTTTTTCCTCGACTCGCTTTCTTTCTCTCTACAGATATTGCTCTTTCTCTCTCTCTGTCTCTCCTTATCCGACTCCACCAACACGTGTGTGCACTCGTTTGAAATTTTACGCGCGCGCTCACACCCCAATCGATCTTCCCGACCCTTCCTATATACCTCGAGAAAGCAGAGATTCGCAACGCAGACCCGGATTCGCTGCGCCTTTTTGGGATTTATGGCGGAAAATCGCGGTGAAGCTCGTAGAGTGTGTGTTTACGAGGTGAGCAGCGACAGCAGCTGACCAGCTGTGGACCTGATGATACTAACCAGTCGAGCAGCTACTGCGGGACCTCTGAAATAGCTCTTAATGTACAAGGATACCGGGAGCGGGAGGGAAGTTTGAGGTTATTGGCAGCTTTTTAGGTCGTCGATTTTGGCAAATCGGTAGGGAGATTAGGATTGTAAACGAAAAATGTTGAAAAAAAAATGATCGAATTGATTGATTGATTAAATAAAAGATTGATTAAATTAAAAAAGAAAAATTCATGAATCAATTTACATATCGAACAATTCAATTCACGAATAGTTGTATTTTTTTAATTCAAGTCTTTTTGGTAAATTTTCTAAATTCGTTACACTTAACACGGCATCACATTAAGCCGCACACATATACACACAAGCTCGATCATAATGAAAAATTTTAAAAAACCCGGTAATATTTTCACGACCAGCTAATGAGTTCGAACATTACGCTGCCGGTCAGCATTAGCTCTTAACGCGTATAACGGACAAAAATGCATTATCCTCGCGTATCCACATAGTCTCGAGCGTTCTCGACCAGCTGAAATGCTAAAAGGCAAACAACGACAATTATTTTATCCCCCCCGAATGAAATTTTAAACGACGAGCGTCACCTCGTAAACGCGTGCTTCTCCTCTCTCTTTCTTTTTTTATTCAGCATGTACGTATGTATATGAGAACGGCGCACTTTATACGAGGGAGGAAAAAAAATTCAATTTCACGCGAAGGAGAAAAAGGGAGAGAGAGAGAGGGAAAAAAATTAGGCAACGCGTAAAGCGTAACCTCAGATCCACGGGATAACCGAGCGCGTAATTCCGATTACGTGATCCTCCTTCCCCCCTTTTTCTCTCCATTCTCCCTCATTCGTTGTGTGTGTGTGTGTGTGTGTGTAGGTACGCGTACATGAACAGACGAGCGGCTAATCTCTTTACAGCGATAAATACGTGCGCCGAGCGCGCAAACTCTTCCCCGGCCGAAGTCGGTAAGATAGGCCGATGCGCACGTGACGCGAATAGCAGAAGGGAAAAATTGCGCGTGAGAAATTGCGAGCTCGGCTCGGTTAATCCCTCGCAGCGGCTGCGGCGGCAGCAGCTGCCACGACCTACTTTACACTTTTCTACGATATTTTCGAAAATGCCGAAGCGCTCACATTGTGCTGTTTTCGAGCTTCTGCTGATTCACCTAAATTTCGAAGAGCGTAAAAAAACTTGGTGAAACGACGATTGCGACCCGTCAAATTATCATTTTGACGCGAATTATTTTTGAGTTCTGCTTCATTTTCGATTTGTGTCAACAAACTCAGTCGATATATTCCCTATAGGCAGAAGCTTGGAAACATTTCTTACCATTTATCCCGTGTTCGACTATCTGTCGAGAGAGAAGTCGATAATCCTCCAACTCAAACTTTTCACATGTGCGAGCGCGTCGGAGAAAATTTCGCTTTCCTCAAAGCTCTCAAAAACCCTTCTAGACATTATACGCTTCCTTTTCCGCTTGCCCGGCCCTTTTGTTCCTTCATCATCTCGTGCGCGAGTTATATTCTTTCACGCTTGCCCGCTACACACCACTGTATAGTTCTGCACGGGAAAATGAGATTTTGCACTCTAGCGGACTGGAAAGACATTATGTTCGGGGGCCGGTTTACCACCTATGTATATACTCAAACCCTATATACACCATCTGGTCATTTAACCGCAAGAACATGTACGCACGGAAATCCGTTTGGCTGATGGTATTTTTTTGTATAACCTGACTTTGAAATGCTATTGTTGTAGTTGAAGCTTGAACTGCATTATATATATATATATATATATATACGGTCGATGTCCATTTTACGTTGGCTATCGTAGATTGCTATAGAATAAGTAAGAGATTTAAAATTAGCTTCAAGTAGTGAAACCTCGTATTGGTCAGACCCATTCATCTGATCACATTATTCGTATTATTATTATTATTAGTATTTTTACGATTCAATATCCAGTAATTTACCATCAGAATTACAGAAAAAAAGCTGACATGTGTAGAAATTTTCTTGAGCCAACCTTCACGCCGGGACTGAAAAATCTAAAGACTCATCGTCTTTCTTTCCTCAGCTGTTCGCTTATAGCGCCGGCTTTCCCTCTTTATAATCATTGTCTCGCTCTGCCGCGGGGGTTTGTCTCGACTCTTTGGCCCTCCCGTCGAGAGCATTACGGCCCGGTTAGACGTGTTAAAGAAGCGCAAAACGAGTAGCGCAGCCATACGATAAATCAGAAGCGATGGCCGTCGGGGCCCGTATTATACAGTAGCTCTTCCTTAATTAAGCTACTGCGCACACACGCACAAGACTCGGCTTGCAAATTATTCGGCTTAATTAGAAGCCTCGTCTCTTATGTACCCGAATCTCTCTCTCTCTCTCTCTCTCTCTCTCTCTCTCTCTCTCTCTCTCTCTCTCTCTCTCTCTCTCTCTCTCTCTCTC
>UELV01083167.1:0-10732 GCA_900490015.1 Megastigmus stigmatizans | reverse complement strand
CTCTCTCTCTCTCTCTCTCTCTCTCTCTCTCTCTGTCTAGCTACGACTCGATCCCTCGTCACGATCGCCAGAGTTGACGATCGTGCCGACGCTGAGCGACGGACGCGACGACGGATTTAGCACCGAATTGAATTTCAAATATCCCGAATTTCGTGCTCTTCGCGTGATTCTTGGAGATGAAAAAAAAAAAAGAAAGAAATACTTCCCCTTTTGCACTACTTATACTTTGCGCTGCGATTGTCGTTCGTTCGTCGATAAAGTCACAACCCGCGATCTTATTTTTTTTTACATCGGTAAATGATATTCGGTAAAATTGAGCGTGAAATTTATATATATCCTTGAAACTGGTCGCGGATCGTTAATCGTGCAAGAATGTCAGGCTGCAGTGTAAGGCAGCTCTTGGAAAATAAATGGAATTAGGCAAAGAAACGTCGATAATGCACGTCTGGTGGGTGCGGCGCGTGTTTTCCGTAACCTTGAAGTTCGCTGCACGGATATAGAGATAGGTTAAAATTTATAGAGAGAAGTAGTTCAGGCCCGCTCGCTTTTGCGGGCAAAATTTATCTTCGGCAACAATTTGTCAGGCCGTTCAATAGAAGATTGACGCGGCGAGTAAAACACGTTGGCCTGCGGACGAAGAGGAGGAGGAGCAGCAGCAACAGCAGCAGAGAGACAGAGAGAGAGAGAAAAAAGGCCACAGGAACGTGAAAATCGAACCGCTCCTCGGTGGCGAAAGAAAAGTTCGAGCAGGGGGCAATTCGGAAAAAAGAAGAGGAAGAAAAGGAGAGCACGTGCAATCCGGTTGGATCCAGAAAAAGAATTGTCGACCGCGCTGGCTCGGGAAAACTTTTTGGCCGCGATTAAGTTTTTCTCCCGATAGTCTCGACAGAAGCCGGAACAAGAAAGCTAATCGGACATTGTTGGACGATCTATATAGTATTCTTTAATTTTTTAAATTATTTATGTCTGCTTGTATAATAACGTTGCGTATTACTATTAACTCAACATATCTCGAGTGAATCGAATCAACAAAGTCTAAGTTCATTTCTACCTATACAATCAACGAATCCATGCAGTGGCAATGAAAAAATATCTCGCAGTACATAGATTTTGCTACTGAACCAATAGAGCAATACAGCTCGATACCAGAAACTTTGCAAACAATTGCGTTCATACATTATTTGAAATCATATAGCACTAGAGTAAGTTTATAAGCGGTCGGACATGTTGTGAACGATATAATAATCAAAGACTGATTATGTCATCATTAAATTACCTCAATTGCGATCGGGGAAAAAGCGCTTTCCTGCACGATTAAACATACTGAAACGAGCAGTGCGTGTAAGCGTATATTTCTGAATTTTTCTTTTTTTATAACACGCTGATTACATTATAATTCCGCAGATTATATAGCGTTTATAAGAGTTAATGGGGCTCGCGTATACATTTAGATATGCGCTCCGATACAATTAAACACTCGAGCGACGGTTGCGTTGCGCCGACCGAATTATGAATCCGAGATACTGCAGTGATACTTTGAAATATGAAAATGCTGAATAGCTTATAGCGTCGGAAAAAGTCTATTTACACCTGCACGAAGAAGACGCGATTTATTATCGCTGCTCGCAGAGCACGAATATATTAAATCGATTCCAATACTAGTCACGTGTATAAGGTGCAAGGTATTTACTGTCGGATGTGGTAAAACATCCTAGTGTCCTAACCCTATACCAGAACGAGCTAATTATTTCTTCAATGTTCGAAACAATGTCACAAGAGAATCCCGAGAATTCGTCAATTGCACAAAAAGTCACTTTTCCAACGCATAACGATCGTATATACGGCCCTTTCGTTTTCTCCCCTCGAGGCGTCCATAATAGATCCCCAGAATCCACGGAAATATAATCTCTCATCCTGCACGAGCCGCTGCGACTTGGCGTGCATCGAACTTTCCTCGTGCGCGCTCGTGCCGGGATAAAAGACATCGATATATATACAGTCCTCGCGGCGTCAGGAAGCCACGCCTGTCGCGGAAGTTTAATTGAGCAGCCGCGGGGACCTCGCGAGAAAAAGCCACTGCAACCGCTCGCGAAAGTCTCCGCGAAACAGACCGGCAACATTGACACTGAAGCGCCTGGCATTTTTTACACTCTCGCGTGTGTATATATACCTGCACAACGCGAGCACGAGAGCCTCTAATTTCCGACTCATATTTCGCGCCTCCGCTGCAGTGTATATGTGCCTGTGTGTGTGTGTGTATGCACGAAGTTTGCACTGCGAGCGTTGCCGGTGTATATATATATAAACTCGCGCTGCTCTATTTGACTTTCCTCGCGCAGTGCCCGAGAGCGAGTTGTTGTCGCACCGCGCTAAGTTCGCTGCCTCTACTTCCCGGTTTCCTATACTCTCTCTCTCTCTCTCTCTCTCTCTCTCTCCCTCTCTCTGTGTGTGTGCAGGGTGTATATATATATATATGTGTGTCTATATATTCAGCTCGAGAGCTCTGCTGCCTTGCTCTATCCACACCGATTTCCAGTTGCGTAAGGGGTTTTGTTAATTTTAGAATCGCGATTGGAATTACTTTTCGCGACTACGGTGCCATTGTGTTATTGTTGCGCGCTCGTTGACGCGCTCCTCCTCCATCCATCCGAGCTTCCTGGACTTTCTTGCGGGGGCGAGGCTTTTGCGTTGACGCGCCGCTGCATTAATAGTATATATTTGAAAGCTAAGTTGCGTAGCGCTGCGTTTGGGAACTCTGTGACGTATTATTGTGTCATTTGGTTGTGAGAAAGAAGTTTAGTTGTGGTTATTTGATCACGGTCTTGCAGTATAAATGATTTACAACGATATCCTCTGGATATTTAGTTTAATTTATATAGAAATTTATTGGTAAAAATCACATAGATTTAGTGTTATGTTTAATAGTTATTGGTTTTTCAGTGATTCTGTCTCTCCCTGTTTTATTAATGGATTAAAAGAAAGGTTGAAATCCTGCATTTGCTAAGAAAATTTTATTATATAGAAAAATTTAAATAGCACATATTCACTAAAGCTTATTGGATATTGCTGTAAGATTTAGTTGTAATACTGCAAGCTTCATTCTTGAATGAAGTTTTTTTCTTAACCGATTGGAAAGTAACGGGCAAAGCGTGTACAAGATACAAAACTTAATATTAATTCATATAATGATTTTACACATCACCTTGAGCGAAATTCTCACGTAAATAAGCATTCATGTCAAGATTTATTACGACGCACAATTTACATTGCCAGGCAGGCACCCGTCGGCATTTTACCATTACAACAGCATGCTTACATAAATGGGAGGGAAACGAGACGGTGAAATAAATTTTAGTGATAATAATTAAAGTAAATTTTCTCGTGTTTTTTTTTCATCGTCGCTGACGAATACGGATGCACTCGATTTCCTCGTAAAAAGAAGAGGGATATGCTCTTTCCGCTCGAGATTCGGAATTAAATTAGAGAAATTTCACGATGCGCGCTGCTCCTCATCTTCGCTGAGAGAGAGAGAGAGAGAGAGAGAGGGAGAGAGAGATCCAACGGACTGCTGGGCGCCGCACCGAGATTCCGCAAGAGAATTTCGCAGGAGAGCTGCCAAACGACAGCGGCGCGGAGGTACAAATAAGCGACCCCGCAGAAATTGCGGGCTTTTATTATACGCTGTGCGCTGCGCCGCGACGCGCCGTAATGGCCCAAAGTGCGGCAGGTATATACATACATATATATATATAAGGTACACGGCGAATCTACGAGCGCAGCGCGGCGCACGATTAAACGCTACATTTCAGCAGCTCGAGCCCGGTGTGTGTGTGTGCTGGAATTTTCAAAATCGTGCCGCTTGGATTTTAAGAGCCATTCGAGAATTTCAATGTTTATCGTTCGAAGAAGATATATATATATGTATATGCTGCCAATTTGGATGTGTGTTTGGAAGTAACTGTTTGTGTTTTATGCGCGAGTAAAGCTTATTAGTAGCGCAACGTGCTTTTAGACTGCGCTCGTCATACTCGAAAGAACGAAATAAGTAGTTTACAAATTTTATATGCTTCACTGCAAAAAAATAATGGTCTTTAAGCCCCATTTGCGAGAAAAATAATTTATTCGATCTCTGCATACTTTATTGTACGATGTAAAAAATAATTCTATAAAATTTGTAAAACCCATTAGCTAATAATTTTAAGGCGATTTTATCAGTTTTAATGTGCCTGAAACACACTGTTCCCCTAATAAGTACTTGTGGTTGTATTTTCAGCTGATAGAATTTTTTTTTTCATTTATACCTGCTCTTTATATAACATTAAAAACTTGAGTAAAAACTTGAAAGTTGATGAAATTTTTACAGACTGTTGATCATTGAAATCTCACAATTTGGGTTGTTTTACTTACTCTAATAATTTCGACTTGATTTTATGCCTTATACAATAATTCAAATTTGTTTTAAAAATATATTAAGCCCTTGATTAATTTTCTGATACAATAATTTGTTTTCGTTAGCCTATATAATTGAAAGTCTAAATTATTCTATGGACAAATGGAATAATACGATCGTAATAAGCGAAGGGAAAAGAAGCGGCGTTATAGCACTAACGAAGATCCGCCAAGCGCACTCGAGTGTCGCGAAAAACCATTTCACTACATCCGTTAAGTTCAATATAGCCATAGGAATTTCTCCTGATTATTTAAAAGATTTTCAGCGAAGCGGCGAATCGCTCTGCTCTTAATAACCCACTCGCAATTATTTTGATATAAATCACTTTGAATATCGAGTATATCTACATCAAGTATTTAATACTAGACTAAAGATGATGCCGGCAATAGATAATAATTAAATATTTAAGATTTAGCGCTGGTGCAGTCGCCAATGATTATAACGGAGAAATTACCGCGTATACGCTTTCGTTCCGTGTGCAACAAAATGTATACACGCTTTACATCCATCGACATAATTAGGGCATCCGGTTGAGAAAATTTATATAAATTTAAACGATATTCCGCGCGGGCGATAAAATTTTGTTTACCAACTCTTCATAATTCACCTCAAATTTTTTACCCTCCACTATTTATACATTTACATTCTTAATTTCGTATTTTTATGACAATTACGAAATCGTTAGAGTTCGGTTATTATAATTAGTGCGAATGCTGTATACAAAAACACAGAGAGTTTATGAAATACGCGATAGCCAGCTTTTTTGCTACGGGACTATAATTTTTCGTAAAAATTTCAAGCTTGCATAATGTGTAGGCATCATAAGCCCGCACGTTTTACACGACTCAATTAGTTTTAGTGCTTTTAAAAGGACTAATAAACTTTACTTTTAAATAATTAGAATTTTGAAATAGCCGAGTAAAAATATTATGATTGCGATAACTCGCGTTTTTTTTTGCATCTTTCCAGTCTTTCCGATGAGCACGTCGTTTTAATTACGTTAAATTACTTGAACTATCTTTATAACTTTATAAAAATTTCAATTAATGCTTCGGTCAAATTCTAGTTCGACATTATTACGTTCAATGCAAAAAGTTAATTTCAGAGTAGGTAAGTAGGAATAAAAGTGTATAAACCACAAAAAGGATTTTGTTAAGTCTCATTGATGAATTCTGGTATAAAATTACATTTATGTATACGAAACATTTACTACAGCACTCACAGAAAGTATCATCACCAATCTAAAATATTTTTCGTAAATTCATGCGACAATGGAATAATTGTTTATCCTTACAATATCTCTACAACGAACTCCGGTACTGCAATACAAAAAACAAAACACTCCCGCGCAGTACAAAACTAAAAAGAAATTCAAAATCTGACCCGCGAAGCAACGCCGACGGTCAGCAAAGCAAAAAAAAAAAAAGAAAAGAACAGAGATCTGATGATAGAAGATTGTTTAAAAAAAGGAAAAAAAGAGAAAAATTGATATGAGAAGGAGTAAAATAGAAGGAGGCACACTCACGCGCAGCGAGAACAAGAAGGAGCGCGGTGACTAGACCAAGAGAAGAACAGCAGCACCGAGCCGATGATGGCTTAGCCGGTGAAGGTGATCGCGTCATGGTGTCTTCTTGGTTACTGTCGCTGAAACTTTCTGCCGGGCATTCAGATAGCTTACGCGCCGCAGCTTTTTCCCACTCTCTATACCCACGACGTGCAGCCACACAGACCTCGCTGGGCCTCACTGCTTCGCCTTAAACGCCTCTCTCTCTCTCTCTTCCTCTCTCTCTCCTGCTCCTGTGCCCTCTTTCTCTCCGCTCGCTACTCGCGCGCCGCGGTGCACCTCTCGCTCGGCTCCTTCTCCTTCCCTCTCTCACTCATACACACACACACACACACACACACACACACACTCATATATATACACCGTATACATGCACTCGAATGCCCGTATTTATATATTTTTTGAATCTCTCGCAAACCTTTTCGTATACATCTTTCATTTTGCCATCGACTCGTACATCAATGTTGCGCGCTCCTTTCCGTATATATATATATATATATATATATGTATATATATATTATACTTGTGCGTCTGTCCTTATTTCTAGATACGAATTAAACAAAATGCGCGAGAAAAGTCGTCAGTATTGCAATGAAAGTGCAATTTTTTTGCGCGCGCGCGTGAATCGTTGAGAGTCGTGCTACGGAGCGCGGCTGCTGCGCTGCTGCTAATTTCGTGGCTTTTGTAACCAGACAGTTGGTAGACCTGTAATCTTTTTCGGTAGTTACAGGGAGCTGCTGCCCCGAATCCGCGCTACTATGGGACTCTTTTAATTCGGGCCTAGCGCTTAGGAAGTGTATATATATAAACAGAAGGATTACGAAAAACGCGCCGTTTAACCCGAGGTGGATAACGATTCGGGGAATTGACGCAGTCTCTACCGAAACTGATGTTTTTTGGTTTGCGAGTCCATAGACGAGGATTTTCTAAAAGTGTGTACCTTATGAAGTGAATTCTAGGTTCAGTTTCAGGTAAAGTGATGCTTTAATGGGCAGTTTTATTCTAAAATTAATATTTATAGAGATGTAGTCGTTTAATAATTTCCTTATTTCTCTTAAATGTGGATTAATGTGATTAATTAACAATTACAACGATAGCCGTTACTTATTTATATATGTTGCTTTGCGTAGATGTGGATGTGTTCGTATTATTCATCATAATTTTTTTACACCTTTAGCTTGGAATTGAAATTCCAGAAGCCAAAGAGCCAAGTGGTATATAAAATATAGCAGGTGCATATATTTTTCTTGTTAGCGCAGTTGATTCACCGTACATGTTTCTACGCTACCTGAGAGTGGATGGCCATCTATAGTAGCGTATTTTTATACCTACTATTTAAAACCAGGAAGTAAGACCTTGTTCTACGATACGTCTCCAACTTTCATTTACATCTATAAATGTTTATATATTTAATTTTGCTGTATTATTTAGCAATCGAACCCTGAAATTTCCAACCGAACCCTGAAATTTCATTAAATTGTGGTTTCTGCTGACCTAATTGATCAATTCACTCGAAACTAGATTATAACAGTCTATGAATCTCGCAGTAGCAGCAAGAAACTAATAATTCATCTTTAAAAAAAGCCTGCGTTTTACTTTTTTTATTTTCTCACATCGAATTCATATCTTCGATCCACTTCCAACAAATTCCTCGATCAATCGATACATCATCTCAATGAAAAATCAAGTCAGCTACCATCGATCAAACGATATACCCGCATATACATCAGCGTTTTCTCGCTGCTGCATTATCACTTTCCACCAGGTGCAATTTGCCCGCACCAGCAGCAGCAGCTCGCACTAAAAAGCTAAACAGTGCAGCAGCAGCAGCAGCAGCAGCAACAGCAACAACAACAACAGAAAGAATCTAGCGGAGCGCGGCCCGAGAGAGAATCAATTATATACAGAATCTCGGATTCACTTTTACTTGGCTGCCGCGGCGGCGTGGCACAGATGTATATATATAGGCAATAGCGGAGAACGAAAGTAACGAGCGGGTGCGGGGATAAAAAAAAACTTGGACACGATGAGAGCTGCCGCGTGTATATCTTTGAATCGTGTCAGTGCGTTGTTTGTCGATCCCCTACTTCTTTCTTATTTTCTCGTTCTCCGACGCTCTTTTTCTTTTCTTCTTTTCAAAGCCGCGAGTGACCATGAAGGTATACACTGACGCTCGAGACGATTGTAGACGCTTCGCTGCATCGGCATCATCAACATCTATAGCCCATAGATCATCGCGTCTGCGTCTTTTGCTTCGCGTGAAAGGATGATTATTTCTCTTTTTGGATAACCTGGGTGACTTAGATGTTGTTGGGTCTTGGAAGATTTTAGGAACGAGTTAAATGAGTTAAATGAGTCTACGTGGAAAGAATGCGTCGTCATTGATTTTTGTGTATTCTTGGAATTCATGTATTTTGCATGCATAAAGTTATCCTATAAACATATATAGCTATACAAAGCCAAGAAATTACGTAATCGACTTAAAGTTATAATATCTATAATATCGTATAATTTCTTCTTTAAAGTAAAGCCTTAATTAATCGATAATTACACGATACAGCTATACAAAACAATTGTAAAACACTCACAATTTCGAAACATGTTCTACAACACATCATGTAAACTCGACATCTCGTAATGCTAAGTACTCGAGACTCGAGAGCGAATTAAAAGAAGTTCGCAGATTGAAAGGACTGAAGTTTGCTGAACTTCCAAATTTGGAAATCCATATAGGTATATAGATGCATGGATTTGAGACAGTTGACGATAGGTGAAGTTCGAGTAGTTTGAGCAAACTTGGGTGCTTCGAAAATTTAGAAGTTTCCACTCGGCCCCCGTATATACCCGAGCTCCAAATATTCTACGAACTATTGAAAGACAGTATAACCTCATTTTAACTTGTTATGACTAACAGAGGGATTTTACTTGCGCAAAAGAGAGATGCTCGCGTCGCGGAAAAATAAACTTTTCAACTCTATACTTTTACGGGCGCACAGTAAAAAAACAATAGCTGGTAGAGAGATGCGATATCGCTTCGGAGATAGAAAAAAATGCGCGGTCAAAGTTCGCGTCGGAATAAGTATTATGGTTTTTTCGCACTCGTAAAACAAGCCAAGCAGCACACGACGAGACACTTATTAGAATAAAAACACACGCGGATACAAACGGTATTTCCAAACATAGGGCACTTGTACATTCCATCATCATAATATCATAGAAATAGTTTGCAATTTATACCCAACGAGATTCTTATCCAAAATGGAATCGTTAAACACACACACACACACACACATTATGTGTACGCGCACGTGTAATAAGCTTGCGCAGCTACACGGGTGATGGACATCACAATATGCTGCTCTCTAGTTTTTCACGGTCCGACAGCTATGGGGGTCGCACCTATATAATACAATTCGCACTTCTTCCTTGTCGCTCGATAAACAGTCTCTATCCCTCCGTTATCGAAATTCATCATCATCATCATCATCATCATCATCATCATCAGCGAGAGACGATGTGTCCAACCTAGAAACCGCGGCTTGTTGCGAGCCCCGTGTTGCAGCTAATTATCAACAATTAATGCCACCTGCAGTCTGGTGCGCTGCATGCGATTTTATTTTACGCCGCGTGCGCACGCGCTCCCAACGATTCTATATGTATATATATACATGGGTGTGTGCAGGATAAAAGAACGCGTTTGCGTGCGATAGTCGATGAGATCGCCAGAGAGGAGCTGCAGCGAGTTCGGCGCGAGGAGCTGTAATTGTACGCGGTGTAGCGTCGAGAGATGGAATTTATTGGCTTTCGACTGCTTATGCAGTTTCTTCAATTGATTTTACTTGGATGCTGTTTAACTATGCGAGTGTACAGTGTTATTTCATTTATTTTAATGGCGATCTGTACTCGACTGCGGGGACTTAGGAATAGCCCGTCTCAGAGTTAGTTGATTTGTAGATTTAATTACAGGATATAAAAATATTGTGTATGAATCAATGTTGCTTGATTGCTATCTAACATTGAAAAATCATGTTGACGAATATATTGTGATTATCATTTTAACATATCGATTAAATGAAATGTGCAATAAGCACTGTGAATTGAAAAGTTTGTGAAATTATTTTCGATACTCTTTCTCTTTCTCTCTTATAAAGTCAAACGAAACTTGTTCTAGCTTAATTACACTTTGGATCCGTTTAATCTGATACATTTGGCAATCGCTTTAGGAGATGACCGGACGAGGATCATGCATTTCGATATTCTTGCTATATTCTACTGTACTGTGATAAGAGCCTACTGCGAAAATCCAAATAATTCACCATAGAAGAATATCATCTGTTAAAGTAAATGGATTTAATAGAACGATGTGTATCAGAAAACATAAACGTAACACTTATATTGATAAGAAATTTTATTATAGATTTTGGTTACAAAGTTCAATTTTGAAAGTTTGCTGGAGAGTCACCTATAAGTCAAGTTAATAAGAATAAATATATCTCACGGTCAATTGACTTGTGCAGGTCACTTTTCAAGGTTGAAGACCAACTACTTTTTAACTCGGTAAAATTTGCGTAACAATTTCGTGAAACAACAATAGTCTTTAATGTAATGTTAATTCGATGTCCTAAAAATAATTTTAAATCTGTTATTTAATTATACCTTGTAAAATCGTAACACGTTATCTGTTTTATTAATTTCGTATATATATATATATATATATA
>UELV01083165.1:5394-22562 GCA_900490015.1 Megastigmus stigmatizans | reverse complement strand
AAAAAAGTCCCGGTGTACGTTATACCGGCTACCATCCAGCGCGACATCCATCTTACTTGTGGGGCGCGCGTCTATATGCACGAAAGACATTCTGATGTGCCATCGACGCCTGTGCCTCTACCCTGGCAGACAAGTTGCGCTCTAGCCCAACTCTTTTTCTATCCCGACCCTAAACCCCCGTGCGCAGCGTGTGTGCTTTTGGTGATACTTGCGGGGTGGGTGGGGGAGGAGGAGGATTCGATCAGTGGGGTGGTGGTGTGCAAAACAGCCGCTTCAATGGGTTGACGCTACTGCTGCTGCTGCTGCTGCTACTTGGAGAGCGTGTTTGGGGTATAATGGGGACTGAAGTTGGGAGGTAAAAGTTATCGAGGCCCTTTTGCCGCTAGTCTGGCGGATGTGTGGGGGACTGAATAGTTTTGGTTCTGCGGATATCGAGGATGCGAGACTGCGGTGTGGTGTTGCTGCTGCGCGACGAGGCGACTCGTGAATGTTTGCGTGTACGTGGCGAATCGGAGGGGTTGACAATTTGTGGATTTTATATGCGTCAGAATTTTGGTTGGTCTCTCTCGTTTATATTTTGAAATCAATCAATTCATTGATGATTACTACTACTATTATAAAATAGTATTGTTTTTGTTTTCGAAATTCTGCACTTTTGCCTCGAAATAGATACAAGTATGCAATTTCTTAAGTACAAGTTCCTGAGTATATTGTTACTTATTTTAACAAGTTTTATTTTTAATTTCGAGTTATAAAACGTAACTCGAAATTAAAAATAAAACTGACTTATCTTGTCTGACTCAAATTGTGATTTAAATTTGACACTAATTTTCATATTTTATTAAGCAAACATAAGTAATTTGTTACACTATGTATGTCGCAACGATCTTATTGCTTTGACCATAAAAATAATATTGGATAATTAAATTGAAAAAATATCCACTTTTGCTACAAAAAAAATCTATTTATTGGTCTATATATTGAAAAGAAAAACATAACGTTGTTATTTAATTCATAATTACACTACTTTTGGAATTATTTAAATGTATCACAAAGCTTACACTCGTTTAATTGATCAAATGCGGCTCATTTTTCCACATTTTCATAAATATTTGCAGCTGAATATAAAACTTTGCATTTTCACACATTTCTTTATAAATGATCGTCAAGAAACAACCCCACAGCTTATCGCTGTCTTTTTTTAACAAGTCATAGAAGATAACGGATTATCTTTCATAGGATTGAAAATATCCTTCACTCTTGCGAATAACTAGAAACTTGAATAATCTAAAAATCCACGTTATTTCTGCTGTCTGTAATAAAGCATGCAGAAAAATTGTTATAGCCAGAAGGAAGACAAATGGAAAATTAACAAAACGTTTAGTAGACGCGTGTCTGCCTGTTCGAATTATATATATCTGACTCGTTCCACTGTGTGTTATCAAAATGTTTTCATCTCCATTTCGGTGGTCGTGTGCGCGGACGCAGCCACAGCGGCAGCGCGACGAGACCTGCTGGAAAACATAAATATTTCATGCCTCCGTGGCGCAAATCGCTAGCTACCTTCCACCTTCTACCTTTCTCTCTCTCACTCGCACTCGTACACACGCTGCTGAATTTTCCCGAAACTTTTCGGGGCCAAACTGCTTTCGGAGAGGCGGAGGAGAGAGGAACAACAGATATATCCGGATACGGCGCGCGTACGCTACGAAACTTCTACGGCGCTCAGCCGAGCTTTATGAATGGCCTTTACGTATCTCGTTCTCTCTCTCCCACTCTCTCTCTCTCTCTCTCTCTCTCTCTCTCTCTCTGTGTCTCTGCGGCGCCGCATCGCGTCGCGAAGGCTTTGATCGATTCAAAGAAATTTCGCGGCCCGTCGCGAGCATCCAAGCGCCGCAAGCCGCCATCAACTTTTCTGTATATACAGAGAGGTTATATACGCTCGTCGAGCGCTCCTGGGGGTACGCTTTATAACGCAATGCCAGCGAATGCCAAAGGTTGTAAAACTTTTACGAGGTGAATTAGTCATGTGGGATGAATGTTTTGCCAGGATTTAATAAAGATCTAGATGTCGCTTTGCTTTATTTGGCCGGCGCTTCTTCTGTACCTTGTTGATTGTTTTTCGTGCTCCGAGGATTGGAACTCCGAGTTTTTCCATCGTCGGATCGCTATTGATTTTTTTTTACTTAAACCTAAACTGAAAAATCACACATGACTTCTCATCTTGGAGAAAATGAGGTTTAGCCAGGCGAAGCTTGTAGATGTGAGCCATCGGTCTCTTTTTATCGGTATAGCTCAAGTTTTAATCAAGGTACTGGCACCATTATAATACCATTAATTAAATAACTGATTTACTGTGCTTACTATTTGGGCTGCAGCTTAAACAAAATAATTGTATCAAAAATTCTATTCTGGTGTTGATGCATCGAACCGTTGCTGCTAAAGTTATTTAAAAATGCAAGAGCACTCGGAAAATTACTTTTTTTTTTTATTAGGATCGATAAATCCAGTCATTTTTATTTATCCGAAAATGTACACACTCTCACATTGTTTGCGAAACAATATTTTATCCGTAATTATCTGTATTATAAAATTCGCGCATATATCGTATACCCGTTCTATCGCATACACAATAGTGAACACCCAATTAGATTAAGCATCCTCACTCGATATCCATAGTCAATTAAACGAAAGTGTAACCTTTTTGCGAAAGCAACCGAGACTAAATAACACGTCATCCGGCATTACGTTGCAAAAACGAATGGACGAAAAAAAAACATCCGTCGCGGCTAACGAATCCCCTCCCCGTGCAAGAAAGAAGAATGGTGTAGCCAGCCAACTATATGTAAACAGAAATATATACGTCTTATTTAATGCGAAACGCGCAGCAATTGAAAGAAAAAAAGGGGGAGGGGGGAGGCTAATCCTTTAAGAAGATATCGTTCGTTACAAAAGGATTCCATTTGCTTACAGAGGCTTCTTTCTCCCTTACGGTCTCTCTCCCTTCGGGGCAAAAGCGTATCGCGGATCATTTCTTCGCTTTCTCGGGAAAGCAGCAGCGGCAGTAGCGGCGTCTCTCTCTCTGTCTTTTTCCCCAGAGATTCCCTGGAGTCTCTCGGCGCGATTGCACTTTTCGCGTAACGAATTTCTGCGCGCTCTGCCTGGCGCCCCCTCTCTCACTCTCCCTCTATATATACGTTCGCACCTCCTTACATCCCTCTCTGTCTCCCTATTTCTCTATCTCTTTCGACTCGCAGCATCTATCTCGAGAGCGTGGGAGAGCTGGAGGGAGGTGGGGGAGAGGTTTCTTATGTCTGGACGGTGCCTGGCGCGCGCTGCCCCTATATATTTCTCTTGCGCGCGTCTCGCTCGGCGCGATCTATGTGGCACCGTACATATTACCTTTATACGCTTTCAGCGCGGACTCTGTATAGATGCTGCCCCGAGACCTTATACTCGAATTAGTTACCGTTACTTGCTTTCACTCTGCTTATCCTAGAACTCGTAGAGGACTGGATTATTTTTGGCAATTTTCACATCGGGGAAATATCAACGAGGACAGTTTGTTCAGTCAGTTTTTACAAATGCGTTTCCACTGTGAACGCTATCTAAAATATTCAATTGGTTCATTCCAAGCTGGCCGGTGTTGATATAAATGTGGTTTTCAACTCTTTTATTTAACTAAACTGTTCAATTTTTTATCGGTTTGCTTAATTAAGATTGATATTGCACCAGTTAAAACATTTATTTCAAAACGGTTATACTAAAGAAATAAATATTTATTTGGAGAGAAATCGATTTTTTTTCACGATACTCTTATTGTAAGCGATTGTTTTCAAATGTGAAAATACTATAACTAATTTACTTTATCTTCAGATTGGAGAATTTCAGCGTATACCGCGTACGTATAGGAATGTCGTTGAATATTTGAAAATATACAACATCTATATGATGTGATTGACTTTATAGTTGGGTAACAAGCAAATAGACTTTATCGAATGAATTCGCGGCTGGCGCAACGTTCTAGATTTATAAATCGATTCCGTAAAAAAAAAGAAGAAAAAAACTAAATATTTTATTGTACATATACGTCCACTGTATCTATCCGACTTGTGCTCAACGTCAATTATTATACCTGTCCCGATAAATCAATAATGAAAGTGTATCTCAAAACTAGGTAATAAAAATAAATTTAAATAAAATGCAGACTGTAAAACGAGTTTTCCATTGATAAATTTCACCAGTGATATCTCTACATAGATGACTCGCAGGCTATTTAGAGCTCGTCACCGCTTGGATAAATCAATTCTTAATCAATTCCTTTGGTTTTGTCGCAGGTCGCGTGGATGCTGTTCGACCAAAGTGCCATTCTAACGGTGCACAATCACGTTATTACGAGGAATCCGAGAATATCCGTGTCGCACGACAAGCACCGGACTTGGTATCTACATATCAACGATGTGCAAGAGGAGGACAAGGGGAAGTACATGTGCCAGATTAACACTGCCACGGCAAAGACGCAGTACGGCTACCTCCACGTTGTCGGTGAGTCATTTATATATTAGGCGAGATTTTAAGTTTAAAAGGATGTTTTGTTAGTATAATATGGATTTAAATGTAGAGAGTAAATGTGGTAATGGAAGTAGAATGCGGACAAACGGATCCTTGATTCTTAAAAAAAAAGTAAGTGCCATGCGTGTATTCTCGTGCGTAGAAAAAAATCAGGAAAACAATATTTTGAATTGAGATTACGATAAAAATATATTATAAATCTCTAAAACATTAATGTTTATGATGGCTTAAAAAATGGTATAAGTAAAATATATTATGAACACACAACGTATTCTACAAAAATCACTCAATTAGGTATGCAAGGATAGAAACAAAAATACAAACTCACTATCCCACGTTCAAAATGCCGCGTGAAAAGAAAATGAAAAGAAGTTATGGAATCAATAAACCTTATTCATTTATCCAAAAAAGAGAAAAATCGATAAGGCCAGCATTGGCAGCAGCAGCAGCAGCAGAAATTAATCGTAATCCCATTCGTTCTCATTCTCTTAATCAAATCCACCTTTTACTGACCGCACGGATGCGCATCACGGTATATAGCTCTCCTGCCGAGCGTCTCCACCGCGCGCTCCGAAGAACGAAGAGACACTAATAATTTAATTAGAAAGGGGTGGGAGGGGAGGAGAGGCGAGGAGTGGAGGATCTCCACCGGTTCCCTCTTCCATCCACCAGAACATATTAATATCTCGAGTTTTGACGTCTCGTAGAAAGAGAGACCAGAGAGAGAGAGAGGGAGACATGGATAGAGATATAGAGGGAACGGCGCGAAACTAAAGAGAGGGTCGCAGAGAGACGAAGGAGGACAGACGACGGGACGACGACGACTACGAGTAATCAGAGGGCTAGATTAATTGTTTCCGAGGGACTACTGGTCCACCCTCTCTTATTCTTCCCTCTCTCGTTTACTTATACTCACCCAAACACACACACAGACAGACACACTCGCTAGTCCCTCGTCATATAGACACTAGGCTAGGTGCGCGTACTATTTATATACACACAGGGCGGATAAGTCGAGGCCGAAGAATGACGCTCAAAATGTAGGCAAACGCAACCGCGCGCACGTATATATATATATATATATATATGGGACAGCCATCGAGCGGCACACTTTGCGGGCGATAACAGAACAGACAGCCGACATAATACCTGGCGGGTACCATAACTCAATGTCGTCGTTGCGTCGCAGGCCCACTCTCTCTCTCTCTCTCATTCATTCTCTCGCGCGCGTATATGCCAATATACGCTGCACATGCACGTATACATACATATACACTGTGAGAGAGGGAACTGCAGCCCGGGCAAGTATATATTGCATCAACAACGCGCGCCTCGACGTTCCGTCGCTCGGAAATCTATTAGATTTTTCTCTCTCTCTCTCTCTCTCACTCCTTTGCGCGAGCGAGCGCGTATCCCCTATACCCTCCCCTGCAGTCCTGTTTATCGGTGACGTAAATAAAGTAAAACTGCTGCGCCAAAGTGTGCGGTAGACGGGGTAGTGCGAGAGGGAATGAGAGGAAGAGAGAGAGAGAGAGAGAGAGAGAGAGAGAGAGAGAGGGAGCAGAAAGGATATGTGACTTTTATTCGATTTGGATGCCAGCCGGCGAACCGAGCGAAAACTTACTTAGAAACCGAGAGCCTCTCTCTCCTACTCTCTCCTTGTACACATACACACACACGCGCAGACACATATACGGAGAAATTGGAAGAGGCGCGAAGAGTCGCTGAGTGGACGGGAAAAGCGAGTGCACCGCCACCGCTGCCGATGTCGCTCTCTCGATCGCATAACGCGAGCCGCCCGCGTATGCAGTGCAGTTACCCTGTTGTAGCTTCCTCTCTCTCTCTCCCTCCTTCTCCCTCTTTCTCTTACTCCCTCTTTCCCTGTATCGCGGGCGCGCTATACGTGCACTTTTCAACCGACGTGCTCTCTGTCTCTCTTTCTCTCATACAGTCGCTGCTGCTGCAGTTGGTTTCTTTTTTCCGTCTCTCTCTCTTTCTCTCTCTCTGGCTCTTGGCTTTTATGTGTGTACCCTCTCTGGGAGAGCACGGGCGCGCGCGCGGTCGTCATTGAGGGGGTATAAGGTTTAAAGAACGAGAAGATCACCCTCTTTCCCCGTGTTTACCCCAAGCAGACACTTTCATTGGACTTCTCTTGTCTAGCGGCTAAGGACCCGAAGCCACAATGTTGCCAAGTTCTAAGGGCCAACGGATATATACCCGCGCACTCGGGGAAACTTTTAAAAAACTTTGTCGCTCTCTCTCTCTCTCTCTCTCTCTGCGTTTCTTTCATTCTCTCTTCCCCTCTCTCTTGCTCACTCCCTCTCTACCTTGCCACGCACGCTCCGTCCCTCTCCTTCGCCCTTTTTCTCGCTCGTTAAAGGAGGCAAAAAAACAATATTTACCCGCGGAGAAACACGTTTGTATGTTTGCCGTGACGACTGGTGGAAGTAAAGAATAGATGAGTGCGCGCGCGGTGATGTTTACTCTAGAACGAAATAAATCGGCGGAGAACAAAGGACTCGCGCGCCCTGTATTTGTGGATAGATCGATAGTTCTTGGAGGATAGAAAATACTTATTTCTTCCAGGTAAACGGACGCTGTAGTTAAAGACCTATTGCGTGTGCTACTATTAGAAACGTCTTTAACCATGCGATTAACGATCGATTAGAAGTAATCTATAGCGTTTTTCCTGTGATTACAGATTAACATTCGATTGGTTGATAAACAAAATTTTAACGGTCTCTTGCTGTCTTTCCTTATACGATCGAATACTTTGTTCCTTTTCTTAAAGACCATATGAAATCATCATTCTTATTCAATTGTTTATATTTATTTGTTTGATTTTCCAAATCAATGTAATATAATATATATATGTTTTTGTGAATTTGTATAATATTTAAATTTTTGTTCTATCGGCATATTCTCGACTTGAAAACTTCTGCAAAACTACAAATACTATAAAAATCTTATAAAAAAAAGAAAAAGAATCAACGTACTTATACCCTTTTTTTACCGTAACAGTGAAAGTTTTAAAAAAAATCAGTAGTAGAACCAAATATTCGCGGCGACTTTAGCGCACCACTCTCTCCCCCGAATCCTCGAACCGAATCCAATCCGTCTAACTGGAAATAAACAATCAAACTTGCTTGCAATCCTCTTTCTGTTCATTTCAGTTAATACAGGAGTCTCACTCAGTCATTATTTTCCTACTGCACCAGTCGCAAAGACCCAAGCGAGAATTTATTTCTTTCAGCTAAGCTATGCATTCCTTCGCACGCACGAGCGACGCGTTATACACCGTAAAAATGGTTAATATCAGCGTCGGTATAGCCTGTAATTCCCCACAATTACGGGAACGTTTAGAGCGGCGATGGCGGCGTCTCGCAGAAGCAAACAAATGGAAGTGGGCGCCGCGGCAGCTCGCGATTCGCATTCTTTTCTACGCTACGGCACACTGCATACACTCGAGGCCGGCCACTCACTTTCTTATACGTCGTATAATAATTTTCTTAATTTCATTTCCGCGATACGTGCGCGATATGACGCTATATGCGCTCATTTGAAATTCGACGAGGTGCGCTGCGGCATTTCTCTCTCTCTCTCTCACTCACTCTCTCTTGCATGTTCGGTAAATATATATCGTTCCTATGCGCGACTAGGGCGCAATTATTCGTGGCTCCGAGTGAGAGTGTGTGAGAGAGTGAGAGAGTGTACAGGGCGATTTACATTTTACGACACGCCGCACGCACTGACTACTCTCCCTCTCCATTCCTTTCTCTCTCTCTCTCTCTCTCTCTCTCTCTCGCGCGCGCGTGCACTCATGTATATACTACACGCATACACGCGCGTTTATGTGCTATGTACGCGCTGTAACACGGTACCTGCACCTCTGCATACGTGCATACACATATATTTACGAGTGTGTATGTGTATAGAGTGCGACTGCAGGATCGGCAGGACTGAAAACGGCGCGAAGGGTCTCGCGAATAGTCCTCGATGATGAATGGCCCGCGTCCCCCCCACTGACCCTATTCCACTTAAAAGACAGCCATATACTGCGTTCGCTGGGAGATTAGTTAAAAGGGACATTAAACTGCTTGAACGGGTCGCGCGATAATCGAGGGGCTAAAGAATTCTCTCTCTCTCTCTCTCTCTCTCTCTTCGTTTCTCTGCATGTGGCCGATTCCATATAGCGGCTTATATGCTTAATGACGCGCGAAAAATAAGCCGCATAATTATGTCCAACTCTTAAATGTGAATATAGGTAAAAGATAAAAGGTTGATCGAATATTGTATACCTCGCGGATGCTTATTTTCCAGCCAATAAGTCGCATAAATTTAGCAATTAATTTTTCACGTTAAACATTCTCTTTCCACTCGAGTCAACCAATCCGCGTATATACTCTATCCAACGTCGGAGCGGAAACATTATGAAAAAAAAGGCATTATAGAACTGCGCGCAGCAGCGTGTATATACGCGCATCAGGCGTGTTTTTTTTTTCTTTGCCGCAAGAGAGCTGCGGTGAAGCAGCTTTCAGGAGCCGCACCGGGGAAAAGCAACGCGCGCGCATATATAGCGATATACACGAGACTAGCGTCGGCAGCGGCGGCGGCGCATCTGTTTCGTAAGAGCCGATGAACTGTCAGGCGCAAGGAACGCACTGCAAACAGTGTTTCTAAAATAAGCCGCGAGACGAGAGGAGGCCTGTCAGTGCCAGTCAGCCGTGCCGCCGCGCGGCGGGCGCTGAACTCTTTTCCAGCTCTTATCTATCCGCCGAGTGGTGCGTGCTCTCGCGGTATATGTATATATGTTATATACATATATAAGCGGATGCACGCGGAAAATGGCGCTGGCAAGACAAGACGAATAATACGCGCAAGTGCGTCAGTACCGTGGAGATGCCTTCGAGCTTTGGGAGGAGAGGCTGCTCGATTAGACCTTCGCCGAGCTTATGCGCAACATTACTTCCCGCTTATTTTCGCTGTGTCGTAGAGGTGAAGAGCGAGTTTTTTCTTTTTAAGATCCGCTGGGCTTAGTTTCTGCTGCGGATGGGTTTACAGTGCGATTAATTAATGATGAACGTGATTAGTCGGGTTTACAGGTGAAAAATACTGAAATTTTCATGAATGGGTCTTACTTTTTATGCACCCGCGCGGCTGGAATACCGGAACGACACGAGGCGTTTTTTTTAATTATATGCATTAGCGGTACGCATAATTATTACATCATTTTATTACATTTTCTAATTAAAAAGTTTGTACACTTGACCCAGTGCCGCTAAAATGTAATAGAAATTCTTTGGCTCCGAAAATTGCCACGTGACAGTTTTAAATCAATTGCATCATGTATGAGATCTGTCTTAGTTTTTAAGAGATAATCATTTAATGCGTAGAGTTTGCAAAAATCAATGGATATTGCTTCATTATTTACGCATCATTTGATTTATTTATCATTCGTGGAGTGGTGGAACAAATTGAAATATTTTCATTAGTCGCTCAACGAGAAAAATTGAATAGCTTAATTTCGATACATTTATTTTAATGTACAGATTTATTTTCTGTGAAATTGCATTTAAAATATTAATTTAGTAAATTACGGAAGTACTTACCTTACAAAATTATTCTTGAAAACTATACAAAAAACATCAGTCAATCTTTACATAATAATTATTAATAATTTCTTTTAGTATTATGTTAATAACATGGTTTTGCTCAGATTAAAAGTATAACGAATCCATTTTACTTTTTAATTGTTAAATTTATAATCCATTTTGTTTAAGTTTACATAAAATATTTTACACAAAAAATATCAACAATACACAATTAATAATGAGACCAAACTAAAATGAGCTGCCAATTTCATATTTTGGTTTACTTGAAATAGAAATGAAAATTCGTAGGTACAAATATTTATTTGATAAATAATTTAAAAACAGTTTTTAAATTTTATATTGTATACCAAATAAATGCACCTAAAAATGAAATATTTAATGTATATTTAATTCACACATTGATGCAATTTTAAACTAGATTATATTTTTAAATAAAACAAATAAGTTCAAATGTCTAAACCTAATATTTTTTCAAAATATTGCATTATGTAATTCTTTTAAATTCATCTACGACGTCGTCTTCCTGAAAAAAAACGTTACAACGTGTATTCATCGGGAAATTTAAACGGTACCCGTTGGCTTTTTTCATTCACTACCCTGTACCACCGTTTTCTATATCATTTCTGAAGTGGCCAATTAGGAATTGAAGATTTTCCATGGGGAAACCCAGATAGAACCGTAAAGAAGAAGGTAGATGAAGAGAAAGAAGATGAGAGAGGTTTGGAGAGAAAGCAATCGATAACTTAAAGTATCATTACATATTTGAGTTCAGCATTGCTTTCTTGGAAAGGACTGACGTCTTGTTGTAAGCTCCTGGAATTTACCAGTATTTCTCGCTCATTCATTGGACTTCTGAACTTTAACAAATGATAGGAAGCTTTTTAGAAGCCCCTGCATTGTAAAGCTCTGTTCTGAATTTTTTTTTCTGCCATTTTCTTTTCTATGGATATTGCCCAATTAAAGTTGGTATTATTCTATAAAGAGAGTAAACTTCCCTTTAAAAGCTTTCGCTTATTTTGACCTTGATAAATAAAGCTATATCCGCTACTTAAATATACATTTTTTGTGTACTCAGATTTAATTTTTTTTTCTTTCTTTGACACGATTAAAAAATTATTACTAAATTTGTGGGAAAATCGTAAAAAAACTAAAAGTAATTAGAGAGGAGCGAATGGAAACAGTAACGATCGTTAGTTACATTTTTACGACTTTCTTTGTACAGTATGGTTTAAAGATAAAAAATTTTTCATTTATTACAAACCACTTTTGACTTACACGGAGAGAAATATCTTGTGAAGGTTACAATACTCTCTAAATTTGAAAATGTGAAAACTCCTCTACGTAATAGGAAACTGTGCATTTACATTTATTTTAGAGAAATTTCACTTAAAAGCATGCGCATATGCACAGTTTTCTATTACTCGGACGAGTTTTCACATTTTCAAATTTAGAGAGTACGCTTACGATATTTCGCAAAAAACTATTGTAATTTAATCACGGATTGTCAAAAAAAGAAATAGATCCAGAATATGTAGTAAATTTTCTTATATGCTTACGTATGTTTGTGCGTGCCAATACATCTCAGTACTGGTTAGACCGATTTTGACGTCTTTAATTTTAAATTTATACCTCCTGGATTGATTTGGGTTTCAATTTTTTGTTAAAGTAAAAGACCTTATGCGCCCTATAATAGTCATTTTTATAACATGTCATATTCTTAACTATATGTTTAATTCATCATACCACTGTATCTTTAACTGCAGAATACTCCGCATTCACATGCATATTAAAAGACTGCACTTCCCTGCACCGAGCAAACATTATTTCTATATGTACGGGGAGAAGAAAATATCATGCGAATCTTCAACCTTACGAGTGTTGGATAAGTAGAGAGAGACGCGCAAAATTATCACTACATCACCACGCCACTTTTTACGTGTAATAGGCATTGTCATACTTTTTTAAATCCATTAATTATATAACTAAAATAAAACTGGCAACACTAACTCGATTTAATTAACTTGAAGTTAAAATCGAGGTTAATAATGTTTAGGTGGACTATAAAATACAAGTGGCTCTTCACGAACACTAGTAAATTGAGAGTGTAAAATGAAGATTGCGAAATTGCTGCTCGATAAATTATAGGATAATTTTACTTGATATTAGTATCAAAATAACAATGTTTATTACAACGTTGTACGGAAAAGCTTATCTAATCGTATGTTTTCGATTTTCTGCAATAAATATCCTTTTAAATAATTAGTTCGGTTACCCTAATTTTTCATTCAACCATTAGAAAGTATAAATTTTCAACTTTCATACCCTATTTTTACATTATTATCTGCAGTGTATCTGTTAAGTATAACGTGTTAATAATAGTACAGGTAATCGAGCGTTACCTTATGGCTCCGTGAAATGAATCGTACAAAACAAAGCAGTTTCAAGTAATTTTTTTTTACAAATTTATTCGTCGACGGGGGTTGGGATAAATGCTATTATTTTGTTTGAAACTCAATAAACGGAATACATTTTTTTTCATAATATAATACCCAGCCCTTTGATTTCGCGAAGAACCACCTTAAACAGCTGTTATACATATACCACAATATTTAATACTTGCCTTCGGGGGTTCTACCGTGCCCCTGGATTAGTAAAAACTTCGGCACATTTTGCCCAACTCCAAGTTCAGTAAAATCTACCTGAGTAATTTAGATAACGCGTCTGCTTGAGTTTTTTCCTACGTGCAACCTCTCAGCAACATTTAATTCTCGGAACAAAATGAAAAAGAATCGTCACGCTCATCTCAGCACGATATCGAAACCCCCTGTATATCGGCTAGAAGGACGAAGTCGAGAAGAGAGACAGCAATTCCAATAGTCAAATTTGAATATCGAATATTCCGTTTCTTATATTTTCCATTCCCCGCGCAGCATCGTGTGGGAAAGGTTGGGCTCGAGTCGCGCCTACTGCATAAATACATTTATATACGTGCGCGCACGTGTGCGTGAGAGTGAGAGAGAGAGAGAGAGAGAGAGAAAAAAACGGAGGGTTGCACACATGTCAACAACAGCAGTATCGGTGCAGTATATAGCAGCAGTAACACACCAGCGCGAGCGTCGGAGCCTCGACTGATGGGTTACTCTATGCGTCTACCGCCACCTCCCAACGCGTCTCTCCCTCCCTATTCCCGTGTAATTCTTCGATGACAGCAATCTTATTCGCGCGACACACCATCTTGCGCTTCTGAGGAACACAGAGACAGGGAGATGTGTATATATATATATATATATGCATATACGCGGGAGAAGCTGGCGCAGAGAACGCGGAGTTTAGGGCAAGTTAACGCGCGGCACACAACAGGCGTAGCACAACAGGCGGCGCGTTCCGCCTGAATAATGCATTAACAGTCCATGGGGTTGCAGTATAACGCGCGCAGACGGTCCCCCTGCTGCTATACTCTCTGTATACAGCAGAGAGAGAGAGAGAGAGAGAGAGAGAGAGAAGCGAGAGCGCGGAGAACGGGATATGTGCGCATCGAGGCGCGCGTCCGCCGCCGCTACTACTATGCGTTCAATCTGCGCTGTGCTGAACAATTCGGCAACACCCCCGCATTAGCATTAATGCAGGATATCGGCGAACACCTGCGGTAATTCATAGGATGGCTCACTCTCGCTCGATCTCTCTCTCTCTCTCTCCTTCTCTTTTGGTCCTCTGCAGCTCTTCCCTCCCGCGTACTCCTCGCCCCTGGCAATCTTTCGGATTCTCATCTACTCTTCGTCTGACGCATTCTTTCGTGTTCGCGCGACAGTTTGGTCGAGGTTACATACAAATATATTTTGTTTCTTTAGTCAATATTAGTTTACTATTATATACATTTATTTGTTTCATAAAGAATTATTTATTTATTCATTTGCTATTATCAATTTTACGTTATCTGCATATAGTAGAGCGCGTACCTGCAGTAGATCGTGTTTACATAAGCATAGCGCAACTATTGTATATAATATATTTACAAAATGCACTACTCGATTTCTGAGAAAAACGATTTTGCTACAAAGATTTACCTAGAAATGACCCAACGTAAAATATTACGGTAAAAGTCTTTAAAAGTGTAACCTTTTTAGCTTGTACCGTAAGAAAGATCATGAAAAACACGAATTCAAAATAAAAATTCTATAGTGGCCAGGCAATGGGAACGTAGTGTGAAAAATTTTCCATTAAAGACTAGCTGTCTTGCCATGTTGGACAGTATCTACTGAAAAGTTAAACGCATATTACCAAGCATTGTAAAAGATGAGGTTCTGCGTGGAAATAAAATTAAATGGGCCACACTTCTCAGAAACATTCACGACCTTCAGTTCAGTCACTCAGAATCCGCGCCAAGGCTATTTTCTCACATCTACAACTGTATCCATGTTTCTATTTACATATTTCATATATGTGAAATTGAACTTTCTTATCGTTAAATCGATCGCGTCAGATTTTCAAATTCTCTTTCGCACACATTTATATTTAATACTGAAAAGATGCGGAACAGAGGAAATGGCAAACCTCAAAACTTATTTCATCTCGATTGTCCTCTTACAGCAGTGCAGTCGTCGCTCGAAGCCGGAGCTCCGTGCCGAAAGAAAAGCGATAAATTAATCTTGACTTATTAGTCGACCATCCTCGGCGCGTTATGCGCTTCGTAATAAGTAGCTTTTGCTTTCGCTCTCTTTCCCTCTGTTTCTCTCCCCTTCTCTCTCCACCTCGATGGAATATTACATAGAAGTAAAAGGTATACATCGTATACATAGCTCCGGCTCTCCGGCAGAGATACGTTTGAGCTCCCCGTTTCCACAAAGGAGCTCAGCCCTCGTCGTCGAGCGTCGCGATATATAGTAAACGGAAGTGACGTTCGTTTATATACACAGAGCGAGCGAGAGTTGGAGAGAAAGGTTGCAGGGGAACGCGCGGTGACGGCGGCACATCACGTCTCTCTCTCTCTCCGTCTCTCTTTCCTGTGCAACGATTACTAGGGACACCGTCTCTGCCATAGCCTCGCGCGCGACTTACCGCGTTTGCATTGCGATAACTCACGCGATGTTTGCCACCCGACTGTACGGTAAAATGAGCAATTCCTTCTTTGCGAGCTCGCTACGCGCACACAGCTATGCTATATAGGCCGCGTCGCGCGTCTATGGCTATATATATATATATATATGTGCGTAGACCCCTTGCACTAGGTGGACGTGTAGACACAGAGACTGGGTTGGCATAAGGAGCGAAGCCAAGAGCTCTGTCGGGGCAAATTACACCCGATGGAGACATCGATCCTTTACGTGTCTGACGTTTTCCAGTCGTGCGCGATCATTTGTGAGATATGAACGGTCGGAGCTGGGGCACCAAGAAGGTCGATAATGCGCGTGCGAGCTCGCGCTCAAAAAGTCATATTGTTGGTACTAATGACGCTCGAAGAGCCCTTTGCCGCTATTGCACTTTGAGTTCTTGCAGGATCCATAAAGAAATTACGCTCTGGAACGATCTTGCGCATCGTGTTTGTGTACAAAAGTAAGCGTTGCTCAAAGGGGGTATGATTTTTTTAGACTATAATATTCTTTTACTCTCTGGAAGATAATGTAGATTTTGGTGATTTTTCACCAAAGACTTCATTCCATTCCGCTTGCATGGTTTAATTTTAGTTTTGGAAAGTACAGAAAGATTAAACGGCATCATTTGTCTTTAATTGCCTAGTTGATCTCGCGACATCATATTTATAGCAATAATTTAACGAATTAAACAGTTGAATAAATAAGTATGTATAAATAAAGTAAGAGGCAGGGTCATTTGATATTTATTTCGCCGACCTGTCCAGATCGCTCGCGAGGTCTCGAATCGAAAATAAACATCCCCCTGTGCACAAATACTTTAATTATGAATCCATTTGGCACTTGTAACTGACAGTCCAGGCCCTGGTAATACGGAATCCTTCAATTTCTGTAACATCCATCCTATACGTCGCCCCATTAGCCATCCCTTTTCAAAACCAGAGAAAATCCAGCTGGAACATGTGAGAAATAAAGATGGAAGTCAACGCGCGGTCGAACCGATATACTTTATCCTGTATAGTTAACGTACCTGTCACCCGTGCAACACACATACACACAAGATTTCGACTCTTCAAACGAGGATACACGTATATACACACGATAGAAGAAAAAAAATAATAATACCCATACGCCGTGCCTGAATAAATGCGGCGTCAGGTGACTTTGGCGCGTCAATGTCCGCGCGAAGTTGGAATAATTTCTTTTTTTTTTCTCTTTTTTTTTTTCATACCTCCCCTCCGTCGTCGTGGCGCGCGTTCGTCTCCCGCTACCCTCCCCCAGTCCTACCGTATAGCTGCAGGACGTATTACGGAGGGATTCGCCGGACACCTGTCAGTTGTCCAACTGATTTTCTCTAATACGCCTCGCTGTCGTCTGGCCTTTCATTCACTTGACAACCTCCCTAATACGAGGAGTTCACTCTATATATATACATATACACCATCTCTACACCTATATCTACAACAACGATCGCCCTATCGATTTTAATTTATAATGTCCCTCCCCTCGCCGCACGCAGTCGCTGAGTATTAATGCATTACTTGATTTGCCCGCTCGCCCATTATTCCGCGGTACTCACTCCCTCAACTTCGCTTATTATTCGCTAACGCCAATGAATATCCGCAATCAACACTGCTATACGTATATACTTGTATAAATATATATATATATATATATATACGCGTATCGAACGAAATGAAGGATACCTCATTTAACGCCGGTGCGCCCATTTGGAATAGGAGCTTTGATAATTAACCAACGCGCCAGACTTGATTTCCCACTCTCTTCTCTATTTGCGATATCGCGTAATTGAATTATTGTAATAAAGGAGAGCCGCTTATATTTCTACGTCACGCTGTTCAAGTTTATATATATACACCGCCACCCCCCCCCCCCC
>UELV01083164.1:0-14094 GCA_900490015.1 Megastigmus stigmatizans | reverse complement strand
TTTAAAGAGAGTATTTTTCTCCGTGTACTTAAAAGTTTCCTGTACTAGCCGCTCGTCATATTCCTCTTGCAGCTATTGTATCATCCTGCATCATTGTATCTGTTTTCATAAATTTTAAATGAATTTTCTTCTTTTTTATTCGCTTCTTCTTCAGCTAACCTTGTAAAATCTGAAGAAGCGCCTGCTTCTATTTTGCAGGATTTATTATCTGAATTGTAATTTAAAGTTATTGTAAATGAATCTGCGGGTCACTTTCAATCTGCTCTTTATTTGCATAAAATCGTGTTCTGCTAAAAATAAAATGTCTACAATGCTCACACGCCATGTTAGCTAACGTCGTTAACTTAACAGTGTTTTGCCGATTTCTTGCTTTCATGAGCGGTATTTTATCTGGTACAAATTAATTAATAAGACTGCGTACGAGTAACGCCAAATCCAGTGTACTACTTGACACGACGTTTCTCCAATGCGATCCAAGTGCGAGCGGCGGCGACAGCGGTGTGTGCACTAAGTACAGTGTATAATGCGTTATATCGTAGGCGTTTACGATGTGCACGTGCTTATCCTTTCGAATAAGTATTGCTTAATGGCTTTTTCACCGAGTCGACACGCGCGCGCGCGCCAATACTGGAGAAAGAGAGAGAGAGAGAGAGAGAGTCAATGCGCGCGAATAAAGTTCGTCCATACTAATGAGCCGACACACAACTGCATAGCGGTGCAGAGCGATAATTATTTGGCCGCACAGCACCGGCTCCTGTTGCGCGCTAATGCTCAATTAGCTTAGTCTCGCGGCTTCTTGGCATTGAACGTTAGCTGCGAATTTAAGGGGCGATCGCAGAGATTTGACTTTGTATATATATCGCGGCGGGGAACGCGAAGTTTGTGCAGTGTACGAGGTGTGCTAATTGCGCGTCGGCATTGTATCGAGAATGCACACCGTTTTCAATCATCTTTACAATTTTCATAAATTGAGAGAGAGAGAAAGTATCCTTTCGTTTAGTTTTCGCGGAGGGATATTATATTCAATTTTATTCTCAAAATGCTTTGCATATTTTATAATAACATTTATATACTCTACGGAAAATTATAGACGATGCATTGGAGCGTAGTTATACATCTGCGGTTTAAGTGAATTACAGCTCGGGAGTATTTGAGCGGGTGCCATTAATAATACATTTATTTTAGCGATAGTAAAAATTAAGCATATAAATTATCGCCGAGATAGCGGACTACTGCCCCTTTCTATAATAATAATGCATTGCACGATCCCGCCAGATAAACGAGTTATTTATATTTATATATCATAGCGCGATATTCCACGGTTAAAAATAAAAGTTATATAGGGGGGGAACCTCGCGAATAACCAGAAAGATCATCGCGCAAACGTCTGGCCGATTCACACATTTATATAACCTGCACCGAAAAACCGATTCGGTCTATAAGCGATAGAGATATGCATTATAGAATTTACATAGGAGCGAAATGTTTCGGCCTCCTCCTACACCGACGCTTGGACGCCCCACGAATTCCCCGTGGCTCATATTCCAATCTGATAAATCGAGCTATAAACCCTATAACAACATTATAACATCGAGGATCATTTGTCAGAAGACAATAGGAAATACATTATCACTTGCGCTGCGGTGCAAAGCTACGGTGCATGTGTATGCGGTGCCGACACAAGGAGAGGAAAAGAAAGGTTCGCGCGCGCGCTCCGCACTACAGGCGAAAAAGAAAGAGGGGGTGGTGGATCGTATATAGCCATGATGTGTATAGACGTGGCTTGGGCTCGTGTTGAAATTTATTATAATCCCTTTTCCACGCGTTATATATACATGTATATACAGCTCGTCGAGCTGGAGCAATAATAATAGCAGGCCGCGCGGCGAGCTGCTATGGTTTTCTCTCGCGGCGGCGGCACAACAGTGCACGAGCCTTGCTGTATATACCCACGCCTGTAATCCGATCGTTTCGCGCCTCCCATGCCTATATGATAGCATATATATACCCTGAGACTCTCTCTCTCTCTCTCTCTCTCTCTCTATGTGTGTGTGTGTAAGTATGCAGTTATAAGTGCGATCCATTAAGTCTAATTAATCTAGGGGCGGCTGCACTGGTAACGAGCCGCAATCTTTCGACGTCGTATATATATATAGTATAGGCCGCGGCGCGCGTGGGGAACAAAGGCTGGCAGCCGCTGTACTGTTGCTATACGTTTAATAATGAAGCAATTGAATCGCGACAGAGTGAAAAACGAAACGGAGGTGTTGTCGTTGGGGCATATTCTTTTTTGGTTTTATCTTGTTGAGGAAAGCGGTCAACGACTCTTGGGCATTATAGGTTGTTGTTTCGTATATATATAAGTATCGTGTACGGGCGAATTGGGGACGCGAGACTTGTGCGCTCTCCGATGTTTACAAATAAGATTTGGTAAAAATAGCGATAATAATAGGCGAGCGACGCTGCACATTTGCGAAACGCTACTATGTTGGGAATGAAAATTATGCAAAGGATCCCGCGTGCATTACATGCAGGAAATGAGGATGCAGTCGATATGGATAAAATTTGTGTGTACAGCTTATAGTTTATTATATTCTGATCAAAAGTACTAATGGGCCTGAGGTCCGATAATGCTGCAATTGATTTTATAAGTGAGTTTTCGAGGAAGAGAGAGAGAGAGAGAGAGAGAGAGAACGAGAAAGTTTTGATAAAGGAAAGCATTAGAAACGTATACAAGAGAGAAAGGAAAATGACCGAGTTGATGAAAATTATAAGAGTTCGACGAGAGAAATTGCGAAAAAGCGAGGAAGCCGCCCGTGCACTCGTTAAATACCAGAGACCTGTTGTTCTCCTTTCCTCGTTTTTTTTTCCTTTTCATCTCGAGACATCGCAAAGTACACTGGTGCAGAATGAAAACGAAGTGGTTGAATGGGAGCATGAGAAGCCGCTCGTGAGGATCGTCATTACCTCGCCACGGCGCGCGGTGGATCCAGCCGCCTATATCAAATAGACATAACCGCGCATCATCGCGATGATATCTACGCCCGTGGAAGTTGGACACCGCAATTTTATTGATCGAGAGATCGCGGGATATAATTTATTTGCATTGATAACTGCCAATATAGGGTATCGTTTATTTGTAATAGCGGAATCGTGATATTCCAGTTATGGGTTATGAATTGTACTGGGCATCGATGCTATTAACACTATCGTAATGATAGTATAGCTTTGGACGAGTCGAAAGTTTTCTCGATCGTTGCAAAAAGACGCTTATAACTGACTTACACCGCGGCTATGGAAGCTTTCATAGTCGAAAAAAAAAGAAAAAAAAACTAAGGTTTGAGCGTGTCGGCAGTAGAAAAGGGAACGGGTACGGTTAGACGCGCACAATCCTCAAGCGTATAACTTTGCGCTCGACTCGTTTTCTTTAAATTTTTCATAGTACAGCGTCTAGGAAAAAAAAATATATATATATACTAAAAACGCGCAGTTTTTCCATACTAAAAACCCGATCGATTTATAAGCGGTCGCGCGGCATACTCGTGCAAAATAAGCCGTGTACGCAACGACTTGCACGCACTCTGGACACCGGCGTTTATACACAAAACGCACGTTGCACCGTCATTTCTCTCGGCGGTCTAATATTAAGATTCAGCGAATTATTCGGCACCCACGAGACCCGCGAGAGAGAGACAGAGACAGAGACATAACACAGTGATTACACGTGTATATGCATATATAGGCACACCCCGAAACTTCTCTTGCGCAAGCGGCCACCGCGCGTGGAAAAAGCAAAAAAGCCACGCCTACACACACACGCTGACGTGATTTTGCAAATCCGTGGCGGCGGTGCGAAATTTGAGCCGCACACGAACACACTGCAGCAGATGCATACCTGCAACACCGACTCACGGCCCGCTCTTTTTTTTTCTCTCTCTCACTCTCTTTTTTCTCATAGCCACATACACGTGTGTCTGTATATAACAACAACATAGCACTGCATATACACATATATAGATCTGATGTAGAAGAAGGTTTTCCTGCATAGGGGGAACACCCAGTCACGAGCGCGCGCAATGGCTGTGAGCCGCTGTCGGACAGAAAAAGCTGCCGACCTCTTGGTCCCACGATCGGCGAGCCGGTCACGAGCGAACCTTATAACGGCTCTAGCTGCAGCTGCTCGCGGATCCTTTCGAAATTAAGCGTTTGGCTTGCGCCCGAAGGTGTCGCCCCCCTTCCTTTGCGCGCTTAATTGAATTCTGTGTGCCGCGTTGTCGTTGTTGGCACAAGGACCCGTTGGAGAATGCATTTTCGGATGGATCGGTTGCGCGCGGTTTTTCGAATCGTGCTTGTGCAACCGATTTTTCGGGGTAGTCCCGGTAGTCCATAGGTGTAACGGGTATAACACGGTTCGTTGACTCGGGATCTTGATAAAGCTGCATACATAGTTCGCTTACTGGGATAATGATACTTTCATGTTAATATCGTTTTTGTCCCTTCCTATACATATGTGTATCCAGCTAATTTTCCTCGATGTATATACTCTGTATATTGCGCTCGTATAGGTCGTATTTATGACATAGATATCAAACATATAATAGATTCGCGTGTATGTAGATAGGAAAGAAGAGGGGATAACTTTCTGGAGCATCGATTGCGCCAGAAATTATGGAAAAATTTCGAACGCGTTTTCCCGTTAGATTTTCTTACGTGTAATTACGCGCGAGGCTGGCTGCGTTATCTGATAGGAAATTATATACAGCTTCATCTAGATACGGGGCTTTGGAGTCTCGCGGCCTCCTGCGCTAGCTGCACGACTAATGGCGCCTGGATATATCCAAAGTGATTATGAAGACATAATCACTTTGGATTCGGCCTCCGCGTACATAAATTTACGCAAAAAATATCAAATTTTCCAGTAGTCGTATTCCTGAATTTCACCGCAGGAACGAACTGTTATACAACTATCCCATGCGCAATGAATTTCCTCTCGGCTTTTTCTGCGCTCCAGTTAAAAGTATACAGTTCATATATATATCGAAGCGATATTTTCATATATATATATACATCGAATCCGTACGGTTATAAACTCTTAGATGAAAGCCGATCCGCGCGGCCGTACACACTTTTATAATAATGGTGAAATTATTTCTTACTTACGGGCCGCGAGAGCTCGTGCAGTTGTCACGTGAGATCTCAATAAACCGGTCGACGAGCCAACCGGTTATCGCCTCGTCTATATATACGTATATACACCAGCCAGCCTCGCACAACTCTGCAACAAACGGCGCATGATTTTTCGGCTATCGATAATTCCCGTCGATAGTCCCGCGCGCATCGGATCGACACTTTGGAAATCGCCAGCTGAAACATCCGCTAAACTTTTCCCTTAACGAGCTCTCCTCGTCATCCTAAAAACGCCCATAACCCATATTATACAACGTTCTCTCCTTTGGATCAATGGGCAGCAGCCAGCCCATAATGATCGCATAAAACAAACAGACGCGATCGTAAAAGCGCGAAAAACCAGGAACATTATGTGCTACCGCGCGCGCGCGCACCAAAAAAGGATCGGGATAGCATGATAGCGAGCGTGCGCGCACGGACCCGAGTCACCTATATATATATACGTGCAATGCCGCATACAGCCTATTGAAAAGAAAAGGAACTCGCGATCAGCGCATGCCATAGTCGGCGGCGGTGCTCACGCGGCCGTTTAATATAAAGAAAAAGACCAATAGGTGTGTATAACATTGTGTAATTTACGCAAGCAGCCGGCGTCCGGTGTGTGTGTGTGTGTGTGTGTGTGCAGCGCGCGTTTCGCGAACGAAAAAAAAAGAGGGTTTATTTTTAACCGCGCAACTTTCAAAACGGCTTTCGATAATTTATAAAGCGAAACGCGTGCTCCCCTCCCCCCCCCTTCCCGCCTCCACCGACTGTCGTATATATATAGTGTAACACTGCACGCGTGTATATCTACATGCATGCATTATAGATATATGCGTGTGCAGACTATATCTAGGTGCAGATTTTCCGCAATAAGTGGCCGTACGTTCACGATCGGTTCTCTCTCTCTCTCCCGGTTTCCTTTCTCCCCTTCCCACGTTATCATTCTCCAAGGCTCCTTATCGCACCTCTATATATACTGTATACGTGCATATCCTCGAGTTAGAGATCGAAATCGCAGCTGGCAATTCCGTGGACTTTTCATCGAGACTATAAAGCCGTGTATAGCCGCGCGCTCACAGTCTAATAAGAGATTTGCGGGTGAGAAAAACGCTCGATATATAAAGAGAGATGGCTGGTGCGCGAGACTGCAGCAGCCGCGTTCCGAGTATATAGCCGATTTCAGTATTATAAGCTTTTATTGCCATATTGTTGGGAGCTGTGGTGTGCAGACAGCAGAAGGTGAGGAAAAACCGCTCGGATTAACGCTTGGGAATTCTCGCGTGCAGCGGTGTTTCGCACACAAGGAGACAGAGAGACACGCACGTCGCTCTACAGCCTATTGCCAAATATATATCCTGCACCGCGTGGCACTGGCATTAAAAATATACACGACGGCAAGCCGAATGCTTTCCGAGAAAAAGCCCCGAGATTTGCGGTGTGAGCGGATAATAATGCGGCGAGAGAGAGAGAGAGAGAGAGAGTGAGAGAGAGAGCAATCAAAAAATACCAATATCGAGGCGACTTTAACGGCTTGGATAAGTCTCGCATCGAGGAGTTCGCGGAAAAAGGCAGCAGCAGCAACGGCGGCGGCGGCGGCTGTACAATCAGTACAATGCGCGAGCGCCGACAGGTATAAAGTAGCTCCGCAGTGCACATAATACACGATGTTCTCTCAGGCTGTGCGCAGTGCAGCTCCGCGACCCCCGCTATAACAAAGTCGCAGCTCGCTCTCGTGTATTTCTCACCCACGCGGACTGAGCGAAGCGATATCATAACTCTAACGCGACCGCCTCAATCTCTCTCTCTCTCCTTCTTGCGGCTCTAGCGATATAATCTCTTTCGGCGCGCGCGCGGCCGAGCGATCCAGAAAATGCACGATATTCTCCCATCGCTCTGCACAGCTGCATACTTCTCTCCCTCTATCAAAACTATATTGCGCTGCTGCTGTATAATGCAAGCATATATACATATACCCTTTTATATTTCGTATACAGGCGATCGAGTTAATTGACGCGTCGACTAGCGTTTTCGCATCTCTCTGGCTGTATAAATAAGCTCGCCGGACAATGACGACACGCGCGCGCGCGTGTGTGTGTGTGTCCTTTATGGTGTTGAGGCCGCGCGCGGCGGGTATAAACCGGTCGGATGGAAGTGCACGCGGTTTTAACCACCGCTTCTGCGGTTCGCGGCGAGCACCGCTATATGTATTTCCAACTTTTTCCATGCGAAATTCCCCCCTTGCGTGTATTTTTGTTCTTATGCACAGGTGGTGAACTGCGAAATTCCTCGATGCGAGAATAACCGATTTTCTTTTCGTTTAGGGACACAATGAAGATATACCGCGCATGGGTAAGACGATGGGTTTTCACCTGATGGATGCGGAAGCGGATAAGACCGCGCGCTTGGTTCTATACTTAGAAATGTGAAATGGGAAAATTGATATGTGAGAAGGCAAGAGGATATACGACCTGTGCGGTTGCTATGCGCGCGACACCTTTAGGCACCAAAACTTTCAACTCACCTGTAACAAAAAAAAATTCGAATTGTTAATTATTTATTGAAGTCGAATTGAAAAATTGCGATTAATTAAACGAGATATTAAAAAGTTAGTATCTCAGGGGTATCGGGACCAAACGCGTAGTAAAGCTGTTTTTAATAATACGCGCAGTGTTCGGTAAAGTATACAAGCTGCAGCAGAGTCCTGGACAGTGTACACACTTATTATATAGTAATTATAGTAATATAAAAAAAGTTTAGTGTCCGCGATAAAATAATAATGTTGATGTAAAGATTTTCTTAACCGCGACGCTCTAAATAAATATAATATATTGCACAAAAGTTGTTTAAAACTTCAGACATAACGTAGCTGCCATTTGCACGGATCTCGGGATTGATTTCGAATTTTCTCACGGTTTCCCCGCTTTTCCAAATTATATATATACATATACACACACAGAGCAGTTACGCTACGACGTAATATTCCGTCCTCCTCGTAATTTTACAGCTAATCTCGCATCGTAATATAATCTTTTACTGCCTTGTTACAAAAGCTACATTTTCGCGGTTCTAAATCCATATCGTCCGAAATTGATCGCTAAGAAAATCAGTTTGGCAATCTCTCTCCTTCTCTCTCTCTCTACCCTAGACTAAAATTAAGGAAAGCCGCGTGCAACGGATCGACGCGAACATCTATTACAAGATTCCAAATATTTGAGAGGCGGTAAATCACTTTGAGAGTGGCATTGTAATTCTGCTGCAACGAAAATTCGCTTTGGAAACAAACGGAAAATGTTAATTCGAGAATAATGAAAGGTCCGTGTACTCTGTGTGTGTATGTGTGTGTGTCCGTTCGCTTGGTGGCTAGGTGAAGGCTACAGACGTACGCTTAGCAGTTCGTGCGAATGTGGGCCAATGCCCTATCTAAGCGTACTTGGCTTTCCGCTGCCGCTGCCCACCAGATTAATATCTCCCTCTCTCTCTCTCTCCCTCTTTCTCACTTATCGCTATTTTTCTATTCTTTTATTCTTTTATACGTATACGCCTCTTTGCTTAATCTTTGATCTTTCGTTTTGAGCTTCGGGGCTCGGCAGTGGTTTCAGAATGATTATGAAATCCGTCCTTAATTTAAGAAAAAAAGTTAATCATGTCCACGTACACATAATGACCATAAATCACAGAAATGTATTTATTAAATGAATTTTTTCTTTATAATTGATACATTAATCATACGTTCTTTATGCTGATAATCCTAATAAATATTGCTACATTGAATACTATAAGCAATTTGCCATCTAAAAATGAAAGCTTGAAATAATTTATAAATCAGAAGCTTTTTCAGACATTTACTCGATTCTTGCTCCTGAATTCATAATTTATAATACTAACACGCATAATATAAATAGCCATACCCTCTAATTAAAAGTTAATTAAAAAATTCGCAATTCGCAAACGAACCGAGCGCGGGGAATAGGAAAGCCGCATGCCGTTAAAATTTCGCAAGATCAGTCGGCAATTGTCCATCGGATCCTCATCCAGGAAAAGTCTCACTCCCCAACTGCACTGCGTCCTCAATTTATGAGCTCGCGAGCTCGAAGCATCGAGACGAACGGACGGATGCGTACAGTCACCGGACGTTTTGCGACTACTCGTTGTACATATAGACAGTCTCCTAGCGCGCGAACAAACGTCTGCCAGCAGCAGTTTTGAGAGATGCCCGAGCCATCGACAGTTGCGAAATCCGCGCCTTTGCCTTTTTTTTCTTCCATACGCCATTGTCGCGGTTTCGCAGAAATTCTTGTATATATACCAGCCAGTCGCGTCGATCACAATGATTAATTTGCTAGGCCTCGGCGGGGAACAATGGGAGCGTAATTCAGTCGTCATCTGGGTTCAATTTTTTCTCATCCCGTGTTCGATGAGATACACTCGCGTGAGTGGGGATATATTTTCTCTTATTGGAGTCACTGCCGTCCGATATTGCAACGATGTTACGTCGATGAACGAGGGAGGCCTTTTAGCATGGAACGCGTGCGGACGCGAGCTTTATGAATATGGTCTTTTCTGTTTCGGAGCTGATGCGCTGGGCGACAATTGGTATTATATAGTTTGTGCAACTCAGCGTACGTTATTTTCAGCTGAGCGGGTTGATGGTATCGCGATGAGCTAGTAACGGATGTTTCTGAATTCCGGACGCTCGAGAGAGAGAGAGAGAGAGAGAGAGAGAGAGAGAGAGACGCGTGGATTTCCTGTATCAGCGCGACAATCGGTTTGTGATATTTGACGAAATGATCGATATCGCTCAGAAAAGAAACGTTGAGGAATATCACTTGGCAAGTCGACATTTGCACACGCCGATATATTAAGCGTTAAATCGTATTCCAAAAGGGAATAATTTATTTCCCTCGCTTACACCACTTAAAGTTAAATTATCGGCAATTTACAATTGCTGAGAGACATGTAACTCTTGAATATTAAAATCTGTAGATTTATTGGCGATTGCGTAACAATGGAGAGATGGTATGGGCTGTATTTCTGTACAACAAGAGACATTTATTTTGAAAGAGACAAATTTTCGAAGCCTGTTAAATTTATTTCTCGTACGTCGTTGGAATATGATGTTCCAATTGATTCGAATGGAGAAGTTATGTCGAATAAATTTTCCTCGGAAGAAAAATTTGCATAAAACAATCTATTTCACTTTCGAAAATCGTCCGTTACGCTCGCGAGCTACATCATCGTGGATTTTTCATTAGATTGCGCAAGCAAGATTTTGACTGATAAGCTACATTAAACTATAAATCAGAAGCTCTCAATTTTACAGTCAAAATTTTTATTAGATAAATCTGGGCTTATGTAAATTTTCCAGTAGATGCATTTATCATTCATTGATTTAAAATGGAGCGATTCCGTTGGATAAAATAAAATTGACATTAATGTTCTCCATCAACACTTTATTCAGTTGTGGAATAGGCTATAAAAAGGATACTTGCGTCTCGCATTCGCGATACGATTCGAAACAGTGCATGATAAATTATATTTGAAAAAAAAAGTAGATGTAATAAAATCACAAGAGTGTTGCGAATAGAAAATAAAGTTCTATTAATGTATTAAGTATGGTGGCAATTAATTAATCGGTAATTTACGTTTGTACTTAGCGATGCTTTTCTGCATCATTGATTCTACTGCTTTTATTATATATAATTGTATATTAATTAAGCGATCAATTAAAATCTCCACACGGCGCGATTAATTTTCTGAAGAAAAGAAAAAAAAAACTCCATCCATTCTCAACTTTAGAAGAGCGACGCAACTAATGCAAGAAATCGATCTCCCATATATGTTATATCCTTTAAAACAAAAGACTTTTAATTCCCAACAATGGCCCATTACGAAATCCCAAAGAAAAACAAGCTAACTTGTTTGTAAAAACAGCCCCGACACAGCGTAATATATCATATTTAATCAGGCTGCGCCGTATAGTCCCATTATAAACCCGACAGAACATATATACACTGTACATAAAACGTAATAAAGCATGTCGTTGCGGCTCGGCAATATACTTATTCCTTGACATTAAATAAAGCCGCCCACGCACGAGTGCATTCTCCCCCGTTCCCCCGTCCCCCCTTACAGCATATATATATATATACGATCGGCAATCGATCGAGACTCTCCGCGAGAGTTAAAGCCTAAGTACCTCGAGTTTTTCCATCGCACTTCTCGCTGCGTGCGCGTGTGTGTGTGTGGGTCTGCGTACACGTACGTTTCCCCTCCACGAGAGGCAAGATAGGGGAGAGTATAAGGAACGATCCGAGATACGATTGTCTCTCGCGTACATGTGCGCGCCTACGTATCTTTCCCTCTCTTATATATACGTTATATCTATCGTACATGTGAGATATGCGTGTGTGTGTGTGTGTGTGTGTCGGTACGATAGGAGTCTCTTTCTCTCGAGATGTGTATCGAAGACACGAGCCCTGGCAGCTCGCGAATGGAAATCGCGGCGGGAGAAATATCTGCACCGCGAATAAAATCGAGCGCGGAGGAGGAACAATATTCGCGTGCTTCCTGTTACTGAAATTTCTTAATTACAGCGTGTCTCCGGTAATATATATACCGTAGAGGTGGGAAGGGTAAAAAAAAAAGAATCTCTCGTATGAGCGAACGATTTTTCGTACGACCCAAGGATACGTGGAAAAAGATCATATTGTTATTGGTTGCGCAATTGCGCAAATGCCTATATGAGCGAGTTGCGGCATTGCGGCCACGCGACTGTAGAGAGCGCTTGGAATTTCTTCGATTCGCTATCATTGTATTGTTCGCGGCGGCGTTGTGTGTTTATATACGCGCGCGAGCACTCACCTAATCGTTCTTATACAATTAGAAATCATTTCTGGCGTGCGCGAAAGGTTGTCTCCTGCAGTTGGCTAAATGTATAGCGGGACACCGTCTAAGATAGGGATTATATATTTTCTATACCGGTGTTTACTGAATAATTCATCGTTCGATCAAGCCCACCTGCCCAAGTACACATCTGTCTTGACTTGAATAAATTTGCCGCACTCTATCGTCCTGTCGATGCTTCTATAACATTTTATTATAGGATTCGATGACATTGTAACAATATTTAAATAAGATACGTTAAAATTTCTTTCAATTTATATCGAATTACATTTTGCTCAGCACAAAGTCCGCCGACGAATAAATGTGCTCTGCATGACCCCGGCAACGAATACCACGCGCGATTCGCTAAAATACCACGATAAATGCAACACCCATCCTTTGTTTCATCCCGAGGAACCCGCGCAATTTACGTACCTACCTATCCCAACCCCCCATCCCCCCTTTGACAAAAGACAAAAGGAAGCCGCATCCGCAAATCGGCTCCTCTCATCTTCGCCCGTAAAGGCACGAAAAGCTCGGACAATTATCGCGAGAATCCCAAGGAGCCGTGCTGCACACCTCACGATCCGCGAATCAATTAAAAGCTACGTGGAAACACGCACACTTGAAGATATATCCTAGAGAGAAAGAGAGAGAGAGAGAGAACGGAACTGCATGATTCCCGTGACCTTTTGTCCGATCGACCCTTGAACCGCGACTATACACATACGTCATTTCCCAAGTAGAGCCAAACGGAATCTCTTATCCGGTATGATATCCGGCTTCGGTAAACTCCAAAGCCCCTGAGCGTATACCGAGAGTTAAAGGGAATTAAACGAGCTTTTAGGAATTCGAGATTCATCGGCTACGAGAATATCCCATTCGCTGTCGCTTTACTCAGCCTCGCGGGTGAATAATGCCGCGCCTGCATCGTTGTCGAGAATGCAATTCGACGATTTTTCTTTTTTTCTACCGCGTAGGCTTTATGTTAAGTCGCTGCTGCGTTCATCATTTTTGTGTATTATATTTCGGCCTGGTGCGGGGTATTTCAAGATGGAAATTGGTTTTTGCCTTCCGAGCTAATCAATGGTTTTCACCTGTAATGGGTCGTAGGTTTTCCCTGTAGGCAGGAGTTTTCACTTTTACAAGATTTTATAGGATTTTTTTTGCTTTTATCGCGGCCAATTATTTGTAATTGGAGCTTCATTTAATATGTATTTTCTAAAGTTCATAATGCTAAAAATGATAATGAAAGGGATATTGAGATTTTGCACTGAGATACTGCGCGATGTGACATAGGCTTTTGAAATTTCTGATTAGTTTACTTCAGTATTGAATTAGTCAAGTATTATAGAAATATATGCTAAAACTAAGCGATTATGCAAATTAAAACGAGCGTGATAAATTATTTGCACTAATTACATTCACTCCTTGTCATGGATAATGAATTGTTTCTTAACTATAGAAAAATCGCGTAGTATATAATTAATATCTATACGCATTTTTTCTTTGGCATTGCAAAAACTTTATTGCGAATAAAATGGTCAGATTCTTCTACTTTATACTTGAATATCGTTGAAAAAATCAAGCTGATGATAAACATCGATGAAAAGCAGATTAGTGACGTTTTGAATCTCGCTTCGATGCAGAATAAAAAGAAACAAGTATATTCATTAAGCCATTTCCTTCGCCACTTCCTTTTTACTTGAGCAACCGCATCTATATTCGTAACGGAACGAAACGCAAATCGCGTCGATCCGCGACTGCGTCAGCAGTCTCAGCTGATTAAAATCAAAGCGCCGCGGCAGCTGATAGATCAATCGACATGCAAGATCGACGGCCACCGTTAGACTCAATGCAATATAATGAAAAATCTCGCTTAGCTCCCGAAGGTTCGCGCTTTTTACCGGAGCGAACGGCTGCTAGTCAAACGAATCAAATATTTCCTTTCGACATCGGCGTCGCGCGGCAGTTCTATATTTCGTCTCTGTAAACCTATACACCTTTTCTCTCTCTCTCTCTCTCTCTCTCTCTCTCTCTCTC
>UELV01083162.1:0-23694 GCA_900490015.1 Megastigmus stigmatizans | reverse complement strand
TTTGAGGCGATCCACAAATCGATCCATTCTTATGTTGACAGATGTCCAAGCTTACTGTATGAAATTTTTGACCTGCCTATTTCAACCGGCACTTACCGCTGCAGTCATCTATCGAAAAACGGCGGAAGCAAAGTTGTACACCTAATATATATTCACTGTTTTAATTTTCAAGAGAAATTTTCAATTGTTTAGGTTCTTTAAAGAAAGAATTATTTTATTTCGCGCACTTTCAAATTATATATCTTCTGTAGATTATATATTTATTCTTATTTATTTCACGCACTTTCAAATTATTTTTATTACGGTTATTTTAATATAACATGTTTCAAAAATTTATTTAAATGTGGCTTTTTCTTTACATTATTTTTGTTATTAATTCAGAACACGCACTTTTCATTTGTTTATCACGATTATTTTATTTTAAAATCTTTTATTTAAATTGGCTTTTCTTTTGCCTTGTTTTAGAACGCGCACTTTAATACCATTGATATTACTCATTTATATTATTTTTTCACTTTATATATGTTTTCATTTATTTCTTTTGTTTAATACATTTGTTATTCACTTTTTATTCGTAAACACGCATTTTTTATTTGTTAAATATTCTTTAAACTTTTTATTTTTAAACCAAACACGCTTTCTTTTAATCAAATATTATTATAGAAAGAAAAAGAAAGAAGAAGAAAGAAGAAGTGTTATAACCAAAAGAACGTTTATAAAGACGATTCATCCGGGGGCCTCCAATTTAATTATGTCATGTCGAGAGACGACGCACAAATGTTATTAAATATTTTTAAGCCTGGACTTGCGTCCAATAACTTGGGGTACTTCAGACAACGTTCTAATGGGATGTGTAAGGGTGAGAGTGAATGTTCCCTACTTTCCCCGGCACCTATTGGTCCGAAAAACAGTAATGTGGATCTTCGCTTTCTCCAACGTCTTGCGACTTGAATAACAGCGAATTTGGCTTACTTTCCCCGGCACCTATTAGTCCGAAAAACAGAAATGGAAAGGAAGGTGTTTGTGTTGTTTGTGATAGAAAAGGAAAAATGAAATAAATTCTTTACAGTGTACTCAATTTTAATTTTCTTCGTTGCTACTTATCCTTGTAATACAACGCAAACTCGATGAATGTAAAATAAATTTATAAATGTGAACTTTGTATATAATTTTATTAGTCCGTCTAATTGCTGAGATGATGTGGTTGGTGTGGCTGCTGAGAAGAGTGCTGCTGGCGCGTCTGGTCGCTGAAGAGAGTGTTTTTGGGGTTCGGGGCTTATGGGTTGTCAGGAGTGATTTTTGTTTAAAAATATGTGCGAACGTACGACAGACGTTACAAAAGCTCAAAATTTAATGAGCAATTTTTCAGACAACTTCTTAGAGGGCTCTTTTACAACTAAAAAGAAGATTTTGAAAAATTTCGGAAAGATCTTATCCGGCGTATTTTTCCAAATTTTTTAACTTTTTTTCGTGAAAAACACGCCATATTTTTTTGCAGGAGTATTTTAACAAAAAATCGGTATTACCATTCGAAAGAACAGCTCAAAATACGTCGGATAGAATCTTTTTCAAATTTTTTCAAAGCTTTCTTTTAGTTGAAAAAAGCCTTGAAAAAGTTGTTGAAAATTCGCGGTCTTGGTCGTTAATGGGTTAATATTAATACAAGTATTTTTTTCACAGGAATCAAAATACTGAAATGCCGGTAAATGAAAAATAATTAATTAAGAATGAGTCTTAGGTATTACCTCTTTGATAAAATGAAATACTAACATTCTAAATTTCCATTTTTAATAAAAAATGAAAATTATCTCGAAAAATTTTTTTTATCATTATACTTTGACTTAATTCACTTGCTGCTTTTATCTCGAAAAAACACTTATTTTATTACACACTGAGTTTATTATTATACATAGTTGTAAAAAATGTTGAAAGCCTGCAAAGTCCATCATACAGGTAGAAACGTCTTTTCAAATCAAATAGTTCAAGGCCCAAAACAACGCCTACACCTTTTTGAAGCAGCTATGGACACATGTTATGATTCAAGTAGGTAGGTATAGGTACCTATAGATCATATGGAAGTCTAGCTGCACAATGAAATCGCAGGCAAGCTCCAACGCAACACATATCTGCACCGCCATACAATGCATGCACATCCCATGCACGCGGACTTCGATTTTTGCGAAAACTTTCCAAGACCAAAGCTACTTGCGCCAAGGCTTTTCTTCCCCTTTTTGCATCCCTCTGCATTTTCCTCTTTATATCTCACGTAGACTCTCCGCTATATGCACGTATCGCCTACACGACCATTCTTATATGTAATCCTTTGAGGACGCCGAGCGCGCGTCTCTTGTACGGTTTCCACTTGAGAAATTCGCTTTTCATCCTCTCGCCTCGGCTTTTATTTCCATAGACGTGCATATAGAAGCGGCAGGACTGTACAAGATCGTATGTGCGCATCAGCTGAGTTTCCCGGCTTTATCCTCGGTCGCAGTTTCGCGGACGTTTCAATTTCTCGCCGCGGATCTGGTCGTGGGAACACAGTCCCAAATCGCCCGGGAACGACTTCCCGCGGCGACATCGCGCGACGTGCATATATGCCTGCACTATGCGAAAGCATAAAATTTTTTATGGCTTTGGAATATAGGGGGAATTGTTCTGTCCATGCGTCAGCTGACATGAATATAAAACTGGAAAGGAGAAAAATGACTTGTTCAGGAGTTTATTGATTGTAAATTCGAATTTATTATTTGAATATTTTGAAACTAATATTAATTAATTAATGAGTCTCTTTATACACAATAATCTTATTGATGTGAAATATTTTATCAGACTTTATGGTTTATTTTAATACTAAACTCAAATGCGAATAAAACGAGAAAATACGTAAATCTACCTATCAAAATTCCAATAAACTTCCTCCGTTGAAATTCGAGAATATATTCCATGAGATGAATATTTTGACATCTTTGTAGATCTGTTGTAAAAATAAGAGTTGAAAATATCGATAAATATGAAAGCAGTGCGTGATATAATGAAGAAAAGCAGGATGTATAGACCTTGTAAAATTCAAAAGAAATATTACAGATAAATGTATACTGTCACGTACCTTAGCTAGGAGAGAACAATTATATTTTTTAACTTGCGTCTCGAAAACTTTTATGACATTAGTTTAAACTATAAAAATTCAAAACCAAATTTAAATGGAAAATTCAAGTTATGAAACTTCTTTATTTTGTAGTTACAACGCCAAAGAACTTTGAAACATTAGTTGCTTTCTTCTAAGTATAACAAGTCCTGCAAATTCTAATGATAATAGTGCGTTAATAGGTACCTAAATGTAAGAATACTGGCAGTTATTTGTAATTTATTAAATAAATCGCATTAGCTTGAAAATAATCCGTCGTTCTAATTTCAAACGATCGGGCGGAGGAAAAGCAGAACTGCGTATTCCGAGCAATTCTACATTAATATTCGGTTCTAGGATATGTTCCGAAGAGTTTAATACTCTAGTGTAATAGAGTAAAAAACATACTTTTGATAGACTGCATCGCACTGAAACACACTTATACTTATGAAAAGAGCTCTCATGATGAAATTCAATTAAAATTATTTCTGATGATTAAAATTATTTGTTGCTCATTAGTATTTATAGTTTCTGCGTGACTGATGATTCTCTTAGTTGATACGTTCGCTGAACAATTTTTAATATTATACTGTCAATGAATAAAGTTGCGATACAAAAGTTTATCACAAGCTTCCATCTAACGCGGATCACTTTTTGCAGCAAATTCGAGCTTCAATATAGCTCATTCAATAATACATACATTCATATCGCGGATGAAATTAAATTTGAAATTGTTGGCAGATCATCGGCAAGCGAGACAAATTTATAGCGATTGATTGAGAAAGATTAAAAGTAATAAAGACGGGCTTGTATAAGCGATCGAAATTCGCGCGAGTCGCGTAGAGGCAGCCAGACTTGCGCCGCGCTCGAAGGGGCTGATTGATCGAATTCATTTATCATGGTACACAGCCTATATACGAGTGCATGACAACATGATTACGGTGTAAAAGTTTTATATGCAAGGGTGAGTGGCTCTAGCTTGACTGACTTTTCCAACATATGTTTCAGGGTGTTTATTATATTAATGAAGAGGACCTGGAAAATATCAAAAAGTATAGCGCACCCAATTTGTTGTTCCTGAAACTTTGTTAAAAGTTTCATTTTGTGTGTTATTTACCTTGCATACAATTTTTACAAGTTATTCTCACGCACAGGCTAATCTGCGATATTAACGGGAAAATTACTTGATTCGACACGTGAACTTATGGGGAAAAAATATTCTTTTCTACATGAATAGTAGTTATGATTACTGCGAATAATCGATCTGTTCTAAAAGTCAACTTCAAATAATATAACCCGGAAAAAAATTTACCATGTATAATTATATATAATTATATATGCTTATATATGGATATTGTCTCTATATAATTGTATAAGATTATATATGATTATATATGATAATATATGATTGTATATAACCATATACAATTATAAATAATTTTAAACCGTGAAAAATAATGCATAAACACGAAAAATATTTATTTTATTTAATAAATTTAAACCTCTGAAGAGATTTTATTTTGTTGAAATACTAAATATCTTCGCGAGGATGGAAAAAGAAATGGGGGAAACATCGCGCTGTTATCTGCTCTCTGCGTGAGAGTTTGGAGAAAAGTACCTATATATATTAAGACAGTTCTTAAAGGAAATTATTTCTTTCGAGCTAGCATAAATGCGTGTGACAAAGAAGGAAATAATCCGTTGTCCACTTATTTGTTGATACATGCCGGCATCAAAGTCAATTTGGTAAATAATGATAACGAAGCAGCGTTGGATCTTGCTATTTATTCCAGATTTATAGACAGCGAAGAGATTTTCTTTTGTTCAAATACAAAATATTTGAACTTTCAAAAAAATTTTTTTATTATGTGGAATTTGGGTTATACTTATACCGAAGCGCTGATTTTCTGTTGCATGGGCAAATAACGGGTTGCCACCTAGCGGTAGCTATGCGTAGTGCATCAAAAAGCATAGCTAATTGTAAACAGTTATGAACAGTCATGCATGGTTATATATGATTATATATAACTATACACAACTGTGTATGAAAGTACGTAAGTGAAACTGAAAACTCTTGAGTAGAAAATTATATACATTATATATAGTTGCATATAATTATGTATGATCATATATATCTATATATAAATACATGCAATTGTATATAGTTATATAGAGACAATATACATATATAATCATATATAACCATATATATAAACTTATTAATATTAATTATATATAAATTACTTGTACACGGGAATGTATAGGATTTGTTTTTTCCCTGCATTAAAGAACTTATTCATTAAAGCTAACGACATACTTGATTGAACCTTGGACTATAAATATCACACGAGCAAGTTCCCTGGTAGAAAATTAACCATTTTAGTTGGTTAATGTGTTATTCAAATGGAAGCATTTTCAGTCGAAATAAATCTTAAAATCTTATTAAAAGTATCGAAAATTATGATCATATTTTCAGTTGTTGTCAATAGAATATAATGTTCTTATGTCGTTTTTAACTAGAAAATTAAACAACAATTAGCCAAAATATCGTTCATGTTTCTACCAGGGTTATACATATTATGTTGTATATCATCTTTTTCGTAAACAAACAATTATCTAAATGCAATAAAAAATAATATATATATATATATCTAGTATTTGTGATTATAATTTGTACGTAAGTAGTAAATTTGGAGGACTCCGTTATTTTTCATTGAAAATTAAGCGCACAAAACGTTTCTCGAGGATGCATATAGAGGATAGGCAGGAAGGTGGAAGACGTGTACACGTGCAGAAGATTCAAAGTTGCAGTCTATATATCCCAAGGAAATGGCTCGAAATACTTTGAGGCAATTAAGCAGTTCCGCAAGAACGAAGGAGAGTAATTCAGCTAGAGACGTACCTAAGCGCTGACAGAATTGGCATTGAAACGTCACTTGGAAAGTCCTGCGCAAGACCAGTGCCGCTACATCCAACATCCATTAGCAACAGTAAAGGATTAGCGCAAACAAGCTCTCAACATCCGAGTCCGTAGAAACAATTGATTCGAAGCAACTCTGAACTCTGGACATTTAGTTAAATACGCATGTATAAGACTCGGCACAAAAAAAGGTTGAGCGGCGGGGTATAATTCCAGCTCGCGGCACCAAATGAGGAATACGCGCAACGGACAAAATAAGAAGGAAGCAGCAGCGGAAGGGAGCTGGCAAAAAGCTAGCAGTATAGGGGCCATGAATAGTGCAGGAGTCCGTGACAGTGATCAAGAGCTCCTGCCGCGCGTTGCGTTATATGTGTGCCACGGGACTAATATCGCGCGCGGCACCCTCGATGCTCCGCCTGCGCTGCACCAGAAGCGGCGCAGCAGCGGCAACCCCTACCCCCGAAAGAATTATTAAGTCCGCCGCGTACACAGGAGTCACTTCTTCCCCATCCGGCTCATATATTTTTCACGGCCAGAACTTCGCCGCGGCGGAAGCTCCCCTGCTATAGTCCGTGCTCTTACACTAGTGCGACTGGGCTGTATCTTTGTCGGGTAAGTGGAAGAGAGCAGGCAGTTTATTAGCCTTGTTGCGGCTCGCCGAGTCGACAGTCAGCACTATACAGCTTTCCTCCTTGGGGCGAGGATCGAGGATGGAGCACATATAGCGAGCTCGAGAGAGTCTGGGCGCGGGCGAAATGCCCCAAAGCCCGAGAGCACGACGAAGCTTTGTTTCGCGAGTTGCGCCTTTGATGCGCGGATTAAACGCTCGGCCACTGTTTGACTCTTCCGATGCGATTGTCTAGTCTCGCTCTATGTCAACGAGATACGTATAGGAACTGCCCCGCTTTATCTCGATAGTTTTATATGCGGCTGTGATGCATTGTTGATAAGGAAGCCTTTACATTTTTGGATGGGATTCTTTTATGAAATATGCATTTTTGCATCAGGAGAATCTGTTTGAAAAAATTTACGATTTTATTTTTAAAGTTTAATATACAACATAAATAATAAATGTGCAATCCCGTAATAACATTGTATATCCTATTACCTTAGCCTCGTGTGATGTCTCTACATAGATGAACTCATACTGTTCCTTTTATAATCAATCAAAAAATGGTAAAATCCAGACCGTGGGAGCGAGAAAACTCAAAATGCGCGCAGAGCCCCTACTTGAAAAGATTTACGATCTACTTCGGTGAGCAATTTCGGGACAGAGACTGCTTCCATATCAGTCCTTACAGGCCGGTACTTCGAGGAAAAGGACTTGAGATAACTCGGCTCGTGTTCATCAGCTCTTACGCCGTGGATGAACCCAAATGAGATTGTAAATGGAAGGTGGAAGTACCAAAAATGCTTGAAAACCAGTTGAAGGCTATTGAAAAAATGTTGAATTAACGATCAAAGGTAAGTATTGACCTTTAACAACCAAACGACGCAAATAGAAGAGGAACATTTATTACATTGAGACCTATCAGCGACAAAAAAAATGTTAAAATGCTATATCTCACTTTGGAACGTGAAACTTTTACGACGTAAACTTTTCTCTCGGCGAGCTTACCATAAATTTCGAAACAAGAAAGCCGGAAGTCGAAAGAGAAGCTTTTTAAATTTTTAAAAATAATTACATTTTAAGAGTTGATACATAAAACATTCACACGATGCAGCTCTCGGCGAGTAATGTGTAATTCTGTACGTGAAATAATAATTCCCGAAGTGGATTTTCCTAGAAAATCTATTTTTCCACATAAAACACGTTTACGGCTTTAATGTAAATGCACGGGGACCGGGGCTCACTTCTTTCTAACGAATTCTTATGAATGAATTACTACTTCCGTAAGTGGATGTAATATTTCATTTCGCATCATGGCGCGAAAGTGATCCATGAAATATGCAAGCGTTGGAGAGACGGTTTTTATAGCCGAGCTTTGGAAAATTTGGAAAAAAAAACACGTGCTCTTTTCGTGAAACCTTGGGATGAAAAAACGTGAACGAGATTCCAATGAAAGCTTCACTCTTGTCAATTATATTATTGATGAGCTAAGATTGATCCTTGAACAGATTCTAAAATAGGGGGACGATTGCTTTTAATGGAAAAGTCATAAAAACAATCTTACGAAATACACATAAATTTTGTTCTACGAAATCATCAGCTTGACTAATTTATACAACCATCGAGCTATAAGCTCCACTTTTTGCGAAGGGAAATGATCGCTTCCGACGAGGCAAAGTCCTCCGCCGTCCAGCCTCCCACACAACTGCAATCGCCCGAGCAAACCGTCCTCCTCGACTCGCCCAAGAATTTGCGATCGCGCGCGCGCGTATACACATCGCGGGTCATTCATTAAATTCGCCTCTGCGCGCACCGACTCCCTTTTACAATTCCATCCTGAGCTCCTTTTACATCCAATTACGCAAGTTTGGCTATAAAAGCGCGGGCGGTGACGGCGCGCGTTACCGTAAACCACGTACAATAGCTGCGCCGCCACCCTGTATAACTCTAAATAACTCTTAACCGCCGAGCGGGCAAAATACGCGAGACCGAGGAGAAGCAGCGGCGGCGGCGGTGGCAGCGCGTCACGACTCTAATAAACATCTCGAATTTCATAAATCCAAACGAGCCGAGCGAGCGATAAAACGTTAGGCAATGTTATGGAGAGAGAGAGAGAGAGAGAGAGAGAGAAAGAGAGAGAGAGAGATGCTGCAGAAACGTTATTAGTCCTTCGGAGGATCGAGTGTGGGAGGTGGCGCGCGTCTACGTGCGACTGCACCGCTTTCGATTTTATCTCACTTTCCTGCAGTTACGTGCTACAGATTAGTCTACAAGTGGAATTTCGTGATTCCGCGGACGTTTGTGTATTACCCTGTAGTTGGAGCGATATATTTTACTGTGATTAAGGGCGGAAAAGATTTTACCGAGCAAAAGATCGGCAATGAAACAGCACATTTTTTCAAATTTTTTGTTCATCGATACATCTCTGCGTTGGAATTATTAAAAACAGAGTGAGCTAAGTATTTTTCTTCTGCGAGTTTGGAAGAAATTTTGCAAATGATAGTTTTTGCATTATACGAATAAAATGTATCGTTGTACCTATATAGGCTCATGCGGGTGTGTAATAATAGGAATTCCGATGGAAATAATCGAATTTATATGTATAATGGAAAACGAATTACGCAGCCCATGCAATAATTATATGCAAAGTCTTAGTTTAGTGCCATTACTGATATGGGATTCGGTAATTTTAATAGAATTTCATAGAATTGTGATTCATATAGAGGGTGTAAAATTAACGTGATCTCTATAAAACACGGCCTTACACAGCTTTACGCGCGTACGTATCTTCTCTTAAATGGATTCTGCGGGATCGTTCAACACTTTAAAACGAAATCCAAATTGTTAAAGTTAACTTTTAAATATATATTCTAATCGAGCATTTTATTGTTTTTGAAAGTTAAGCTCGATCAAGAAAATAATATTGTTCAGCCCATTCAAGTTTATTACTTTGTATTGGATTTCAACCCTTGGCTCAAGTAAAAGTTAGCTGCTTATTATTTAATAGCCGAAAGTTTGGTGGCATCAATAGCTCATCGGGTCTATTTAAATCATCAGTTTGACTTGGAAATTTCTATTCGTCGTGTACTTCGTCGCCCAAGCCTCTATTAGACTATTATCTCGCTTTAACACTCGCTGCCGTCGCTTCCATAAAGTTGGATTCAATTTCGCTCTGCGCGAATCTCTTCCTTGCGCGTCGCTTTAGAATGAAATTGCCTGTACGCGTGTACAATAGGATACACTTGTATAAAATAAGACTTTTTCGAGGAGGATAAGCTATAATACAATAAGCTCAAGTACATTGCGATCCTAAAGTTCTCGGTATGGAAGTTTGTATGGAGGTTTTAAGTCAAAGTGATCATGCAAATAGAATTGATGAGGCTCGTCTAATGATGATGCAACCAGGCAACTAGTCTCGGCATAAAGTTAGCTCAAATTAATGCGATACAGCATAATTTGATCTTGATAACGGAGCTTACTGAAACATTAGAGAGAAAGTGGACGAGATTTTATGGAAGATTCTCCTATTTGCGCAACTCCTTTCGTATTTACTCATTTGTTATTCTTACATAATTTCGATTTCACTTTGCAGATACGGATTAAGATGCACTTATTCGAATTTATCAAGACAACAGCATTACATTTACCCATTTGTAAAAAAAAATTTGATTGAAAAATCTAGTGCAATCTTGCTCCATTCGTCTGTTACTACTTGCGCTAATTAAGTATAGGGCGCAATTAATTCGATAGCTCTTTTAAGATATTTTTCTAAGCAGCCTGGCGATCGAATTTTCACTTTTTAAATTGAATATACTTACGATAGTTTTATAAATTCTCTTTTTAATTTTATCCTGAGCATGTAATGTTGTACGAGACTCGTAAGGGATAAAGATGCATTCATGAAGTAGTTGTTTGATATTTCGAAATAGAGTATGAAAAGGGAGTGAGTGAGTGAGAGAGAAAGTTACGTAAAATCCTTCAGGATTCATTAAACACCATTGACGTTAACGAGCGTTGGCTACACCACTGCCGGGGCATTCGTGTATATAATGTATATGTACTTATATTATATCACATAGGGAATACGATACTCATATCTACTTTGCCTTCTGCTATCACCAAACGTGGGAATTGTAGCAGAGCGAAAAAGTGTACCCTCCAAGAATTTGATTATCTCGCGCAAAAGATTTTCCATTTGGCAAAAGCTCTGAATAGTCACGATATATGCTAAATAATTTGTATTTTCGTATGTAAAGTTTGTAAGCGTTTATATGATAATCAGCTTGTCGCGGTGATCCGTCGTTACTTTATATACATTGAGGCGGATTTATTGCATCTTAATTGCTACGTAAAGTTTTTGAATTAAGCTGCAAATTGAGGTAGTAGCTGAAAATTATGGTAATGATGTTACGTCGTAATGGAATTTCAGAACGCGGTAACGTCTTTGCATAGGAAATTTTAATGGTATACGTACGAAAAATCGAATTACGCTCAAATTGTAATAAGTAATTTCATGTTCGAAAAATTTCAATGATTTTACTTTTTATTCATCCGTAGTGCAGATGTCAATCGTGTTTTTTTCGTAAGCTATAATCAATAAAGCAGTTTACTTATGTTAATAATTTTGAGGTTGGGGGGCTACCTAAAATTTCTATTGAGTCATCGCTTATTGTTTTACTATTGCAGACTAAAGCTGTGCCCTCACTATCTCCCTCTCTCTCTCTCTCTCTCTCTCTCTCTCTCTCTCTCTCTCTCTTTATATTGTTCTTCGCCCATCCCTGAAGCTCAGTGCGTTTGTTCGGTCGTCAACTTGCTAAAAACGGTATTATGTGAAAGGATATGGGATCGTATATTTCTAAAAACGATTTTTGTTTCGTCGAGTTGTTATAAGTATCGAGAATACAATTATTAAATAAACCTAAAAGAATATAAATAATGTAGGTTGATAGTTAATAGACTAATATTGGATCTGTTCGTAGTCTATTATACGTTCGATATTCACAAATAAGGAAGTAAACAAAACACATCAAGATACAATCTTATATGATAAATACTACACTTCTAATTATCCTTTAATCATGGCGAAAAATCAATTCTGAAAATACTATCCGCTCTTTAATGCAGACCAAGTATTTCTTGTATGTTCTTCCTCTCACTCCGCCATACTGTGCTAATGAATCTGAATAAGAAAAATGAAAAGCCGATAGCAATTATTTTCGTATTACGATCTCTAGAATAGGATTATATCTTTCAAACATCTCATAAATTACATTCATTCTATGATCTCAAATATTATGTTGTATAAAAGTATTACCTAAATGTTCCTATTGTCAGTTGCCTTATGATAAGATGATTCATTTTATTAACAATAACTTGAAATTTATTTGTAAGTACAGTTTCCCAAAAGTCCTTATAGTATGATAATGAAGCTCCAACAGAAAATGGCTTTCGGTACGAAAAGATATGTTGGCAACGCGTCATATAAAAAAAAAGAATTTATAGACATTTAGGCTTGAAAGCAAAAAATAGGTCGATCGATGAAGAAATCATACAAGCATGTGTTAGGCTAATTCCCAGGAGCGGAATGGATTACACGATGGAGAGAAAAGTGGAACACATAAGAAAACGTCGGAGAAAACCTACCGAAATCATTCCAAAGTCCGCGTCTTCCTTTTTTCCCTTCTTCCTCTCTCTCCCTCTCTCTTTTTTTTATTATTCCCTCTGTATAGAGCCGTTCTCACAGTTGGGAGGGTGAGCCGAGCTCGCGTTTACATTATTCAACTGCGTGGCACGCATACACGCAACTGCCCATCTAAAATCTGCTATATTATGCATTCCGGGCGAAATAGAAAGGCACAATTATCCCCTCCTTTATCGGTCGAAAAATATGTTCTTCATTCGCCATTGTTCGGGAATTTAATCCGGTGATAAAAGTTGAAACTTTAAATACTTTTTCGAACACCTTTTTGTTCAGACAATTTTAAATTTTGTACCAATTAAATATTTTGATTAATTTTTCTGCACATCGCTGACTTTTAAAATATTTTTACCTTTTGTTTTATTTTTTTAGTTCGGTAATGTGTTTCCAAGTTATTCTTTCATATTTATCGTGTAAATCTGTAAGGAGCTAGAATTAATTTCAGTGTTTCAGGGTCAAAGCTAAATTAATCATGACCAGTTTATATTCAGCGAAAGTCTTTAGTTCTTGTAATCAAAGGCTCAGAGCTTTTACACGCTCATCAAAGCTTTCTTTTATCTTGCGAATGCTCGTTTTGTCATGTCAGATAATTAAAAACTTTATGCACTTTAAAGCTTGCGAATAAACTTGAAAAAGGGCTAATAAGAAAGAAAGCTGTTCTGAAATCAAATCAGCGCAGGTGCGAAAGTCATCATTTTTCTTTCTTATATGCATAGCAATGAAATTTGTAGGCAATAACTAGATATGGTCTGGTTTAAAAACGCTTCATGAATAATCTCATTTCTTTAATAATAAAATCGAATTTAAAAATTCATGCGTAGAAGATCGGCTGATCGGAGAGCCTCGGATATTTTCTCTCTATACATTCTGCATATCCGATAGAATTGTCCAATTTCATTTTCTAAGGAGAATCTCCTACGCTTTATTTTATTTATTTGTCGTACGCTTAAGTGTAACATAAGTTCATAATAAAAAAAAGATAGTAGAAAAATAATAAAATGAGGAGAAAGAGATCTAAATCAGTAAGAATTTCGGTCTAATACAATCGTAGTCTTAATAGTATTTTGAATAAGAATTTTGCTGTATCGAATATGAAATATCGATTAGAGACTCTATACATAGCCTTGAAACTACGTACCTACTTTCTATAAAAGAAATAGAGTACGAAGAATATACAAACCTTTCTATTTCGCTGTGTTTGATAAGAAAAACAGAGTGACAAAATGTTATTTCTTCAGAACTATATGCAATTTGTTTTCGACAAAATATATTCAACTTGAATATCCTTAACCGCGTATTCGCTAATTATTTTTTCAATTTATATAGCAATATCTCCCTGAAACAAAGAAAGCCTCACGATCGTACCAATTATTAGGAGCTATCAAGTGCGTACAAGCCAAACGCATCTATAACGAAACAGTTGCACTAAAAGCTACAGAGCGAGCCCACGTGTTCTCGCGGCGTATCAAGAATCTCGTGTAAAAAGCGCAAAAAAGCTGAGCCGCAGCTCCGGCAAGAACAGGGAGAGAAGTCGTCACTGCACAGTTACATATAAAAACCGCCCCGCACTCGCTGCTCGCGTGCATTTCTCTCTCACTCTCTCTTCCTCTCTGTGTGTCATGTAGCAGCACCAGCAGATCCGCGCGTCGTATACGCTGAGAGCTTGCAGCATCAGTCGCGACCCCGCGGTCGTGGCAGGTGAGCTTGGCGCTCGCGCATGTGTGGGTGTGAGTGTGTGAGTGTGTATAAAATCGGCGAAGGTCAGGCGCGTGTTGCCTGCGCCGCGGAACTGCACGGAAGGAAGGAAGGAAGGAAGGATGGATGGATGGACGCGGACGAGCGGGAATGGTGGGAATGGCGGGACTGGCGGGAACCGGTGGGGCTGGCAGAGGAGAGGAGCTTGATGGCTCTCCTCTCATTGGCAAGGAGAAGAGGGAGAGAGAGAGAGAGAGAGAGAACGCGTGCAGTAGTGTCTCCCTCTCGCTACTCTACCCTTGACCCAAATTCGAACCGATGAGAGAGACAGAGAGAGAGAGAGACGGAGAAAGAGAGAGAGAGAGAGAGAGAGAGAGAGAGAGAGAGAGAGAGGGAGAGAGAGAGAGATGGAGAATCGGCCAGTAGGTCGACGCGAATCCCGCTCTATATACCCCGTCTATACCTTGTGTGTGTGTGTGTGTATGTGTATGTATATATAGTAGAGAAACTGCAAGCGCCGCGTGTGTATACATGAGAGTGCGTGTGGACGGGAGCCGAGGCTGAGAGAGGCAGGGCTATACAATATATCTGTCCATAGCCGCCCGATGGCTATTTGGTTGTGGCTCTCCACGCGCGGCTGATCCCTATACCCATATTGGATCGCGAATCTACGAGGGGAGGCCCAATAGGGGTGCGACGACAAGGAAATAAGCTTTCGTCTCTCTCCCTCTCTCTCTCTCTCTCTCTCTCTCTCTCTCTCTCTCTCTCTCTCTATCATTCTGCGATTCTTTAATGCTCTTTTCCTGATGGAGGGGGCGAGCCCAGAAGGATGGGTTGTTGCGCGCAGAGTGAATTGAAACTGCCCTTCCAAGTGTCTATACATATGTATATACAAAAGTCGGCTGTTTTTTTTTCTTCCGAAGCGACAAATTGAACATTCGAGTTGACCACGCCAAAATGGATTCAATCTTTTATTCTCGGAATTATTCGACATGTGTACCGTATAATATGCGGGGGTGCAGAGAGCCTATGATTATTGAATTTCAGTATTATGGCTCGATCACGGTTAAAGCACCGATGTAGCTGATCCGGTGATGGACAAGCTATCGCAGTTACCATAATAAACTTTATCGAGCGCACAATATATCTATACATATATGATATAATATCGATGTAACGAGGCATTTTTATCAATAGCCTCATTATTATACTTTGTGTGAGATCTCGAAACCGTGGGATTACTTCGGATCGACCGAGATACGATCTCGGTAAGAAATGTATCTTCTTTATATATCAAGTCAATAAAACTCGGATTGGATTCACAATCGCATCGAAATGGATTTTCCTCTTTTCATACACCGCTGAATTGCAATAATCCAATTAGACCGAATCAGCTCTTCATACATAAATTAAGTGAATTGCTTTACTGGCATTGTGTGCATCTCGCGGTCGGCCTATCACTTTCTTATCAACTGTTCGATGGTGCAGAAAATGCTTGTTCTTACGGAAACCGTTGAATAATCAATTTCGCGCCTTGACGTATTATTATCGATTCATTTTTACAACAAACCTCAAAATATGTTATTCGTTTTTTCAACGGTATTAATTCTTCTGATATGTGGATTAGATATTATAAAGTATATATATACAGCATTAGTGATTTTGGTTTATGATTAGAGAAGTTCAATGTATTTGTACCCATATACAATGAATCGGTGTGTGAATAGTACATGGCCTTGTAGGTCCGAGGTCCCCAGCTAGAATTTCTTTCAATCCGAAAAGGAAATTTTGCTGTATCATATCTAAAAGGAAATATCATGGATATAGATTTTTGTATGGGTATCTATATATATATATATATCTATTCATCTGAATCGGAAATTCAAATTGAATGATTTACTAAGCCGCGATATTGGAATTTATTGGGACAACGTGCGAAAGATGGAAAAAAAGTTTATAAAGATTAAAGTTCTCGAGCAACTTTCGCGAGACCTTGTATAAATGCAAATCAGCTCCTTGGTGTATTCTCTTTATCTCGAGCAGCGGTACATTATTATTACACACTTTGTATACAGGAAAATATCCGAATAGACGAGCATCTCGCCCATAATCAGTGATTCTTTGCTCCCTCCCCCAGGCATGTCGTGTAAGAATTAAGATGTTAAAAACGTCTGTTCGTTATCGGGACACAATCATTATTTATATGAGCAGGAAGAGGAGATGGCTCGGTTTGGCCCCCGTTACAATCGATTGCCAGATAAGAATAAACTCGATGTCTTCTCTCGAAAATTAATCCTCAGGGATATTTTCTTTATTGTTGGCGGTTTATCGGAAGCTGCGCCGTCGCCGCCGCCAAAATAGCGACCAAGATTCATCGTAATCGAATAAAGTCGTTACGGCACCGCCTATACTGCTACGATACGGATATAGTACCGACAAAGTTATAGCGACAAGTAACAGCGCTAATACAGTATAATACTTCAGTGCCATGCCGCAGTCGGAATGTGTTTTTTGTTTTTAGGAAACGGCATCACTTTAAATGTTTTGTGAGAGCTGTACATTTTTTTTCAATGTGAACTCTTAAGCTTTATCCCGATAAAATTTCATCGTTTATTGTTGTTTTCTTTCTTTCTAGAGTGGACTGAAAATATAAAGTTTTTTTACAGAATGTTTATTTTTACGTGAATATCTAAGATATGAAAATTTCAATTCCTCCAAAGTAACTTTAAGTGACTTTTAGAGATCATTTAGAGATCCTATTTTAAAGAAATTTACTTTGACGAATATACGATTGGTAGCTTTATAGGTATATAGGTAAACGCTTTTTAAAGTTTATATTTTGATTCGAAAGTTGCGTTTTTGATATTTGAAGCGGTTGATCGAACACGACGGATTGAAATGCAAAACTGGAGTTGCAGCAAATTGAAAAACTTGCGATGGACTTCACAACGAAACTTGAATAATATTTCGGAGAATTCCTCTCAAACTTACTTTGGAATGTAATTTGTAATCATGAAAAGATGCGGATATGCTGTATTCTTGAGATATACTTATAGCTTTCATCTATATCGATTTGAGAAATTCAATATACCAAAGAAGCATCGAAATAAAAAAAAGAGCATATTTAAGCGATCGGCGATCGCAGCAACAGCATTTGAACAGAAAAAAAAAGTTCGGTTTGCACACGCGATCAATCTGACTCGTAAAAGCGGATTTTTAAAAGCGGATATAACAGAGAAAGACGTCGTCGCTTGGTCTGTGGTAAAATGGCTGGTGTACAGCTCGGGAATCCCGCGATAGAGGATGTACTCAGAGGGTTAGAGTCAAGATATGCTGTATACTTTTTCATTCTACAGTGAGCCCCGCAAGCACTGCAACACGGCACAGCTGGTGCGCCCGCGCCCTATCCTCTTATTCGCATCGCCTTGGGCTACGACTATGCGAATTTGAATTTATATGCGATTCCCCGCGCGCGGCCCTTTAATCAGAAATTATTTCCAACTTGAAAGTAAGTAGTACCACGTATAAATCGTTTATTCCGCGGGCGTGATACATTGGAATTCAAACTTAAGCTCGCCAACTTCCTGCTCAAGCTCGTTCTTATACTTTATCTGGGAGAAATTCTTATTATAAGCTTTGATTATAATGTCGCTAAAGCTTCTTTATTGCAGGAATATTAGGGCTGGAAAGGTTCCTTCTTACCGATTCATGCATTTAAGGTTTAGAATTTGGTGGACTCGGATAAAGTTTTTTTTTATTCAAATAAATTATTTAATAGCCACTAATGCACTTATTTGCATTGATAACACTAAATTATTTAATGCAAAAATATTTCCAATTCATATTTCAGTGTGAACATTCTCAAAAATGGCGGATTTAGCTTTTTTGTCAATCGACACAATTACAGTCTTGGTATCCAAACGCAAGAAGAATAAGAGGTATAAAAAGAGAGAAGAATGTCAACGGGAAACCGACGTCAATCAGCAAGAGAGAAATAATCTGCTATCGGCCAGACGAAAAACGCTCTCATCCCTTTCTCCTCACTGCTGCTACAGTGAGAAAGAGAGCGAGAGAGAGAGAGAGAGAGAGAGAGAGAGAGAGAGAGAAGAGTCGGATAAGGGAGAAAGGAATGAAGCCCCGTCAACGAGATAACGAACACAACAAATGAAAAGTGCCGAGAGAAGAGAGAGAGAGAGAGAGAGAGAGAGAGAGAGAGAGAGAGAGAGGAGGGAGCGAGAGAAAGGCGTTTACGCCGTGCACGCCTTCGTCAATCCCTTATCGAAGAAGAAGGAAAGAGACGTCGAGTACATTACTCAGCCAGCTTTTTTCTCCGAATTATATTCAATGAAAAAATAAATGGAAATAAAGCGCATCTCGAGCTTCTCATTGAAATTCGCGACACTCGTGGTGTATATTATACTTGTATTATTGTAGATCTGTGCAGGCGCGGTATAATATAAAGAGTCGGTAAGTGTAAAAAATAAGAAGGTAAGACATCAGCTAGATATATATATATATATATATATAGAGTATTAGGTCGATGTCTTTTATGCATATTGGTCCCCGTGCATGGACATCCGGGTAAGATTAGCTTCTGGTATGTTTCGACGATACGCATTGTGTTTATATATTCTGGGATAACATTAGACAGACGCGGATGAGGTGGATCATCTAAGGATAATCCGGTGATTATCGCGGAAAGTATACATTTGCCTCATATCCCCCTTTCTTTTCGCCCGAGATCGAGGTTCCCTTTCTCGGGCTGCTGATAATTTGTTGCCGTTTGCGCCAAGATAGATTGGACGTTGATAATCCAAGATTCGGCCTGAGCGAGTGATTCGTTATTCACGGATGTGGTTAAAGTTAGTGAGCCAGTGCTATGTAATTTTCAGTAATGAAGAAAAAATTAAAATATCCTATAGCGTTTCAAAAATTTAGAATCTCAACATTTTTGACAAATTATAGCTATTCGCTACTTATGCCTTGCATATTACTACTTATAAACATGCAAAAATTAGCAATATTAAATTTCCAAAGTTATCTTGTTACTTTATACTTTGTTATGAATAATTAGTTTCGGAAAGTAGATTCCCCTCTAACGTTTGATACTATATAACTTGGTAATAATACAAGATTCTTATACCTTATTAATAAAGTATCTTCAATTTTTTATACAAAATTTTATTTAATGTCATTATTACATTAAGATTAATACTTATCACCTGACACGACAAAAAAATTCAGAAAGATGTCTTTAATTCAGATAGTGCTGTGTTTTACTCTAGTTTAATAAATTAGGACACCTTCAGCGGTAAACGCAACTACATTTAAAATGCTAATTATTTAGAATTTATGCATTGAGAAGAGTTTACTAATCAAGTATATTTTAAAATATTTATTAAGTTTCTTCACTACATATTCTTGAATCTTTTTGAAAACCAAGTATCTCGCAGAGAAGTTCTGTGGCAAAATTTAGTGCAAAACGAAAATTTCCTAAAATATAGTCAGCAGTTTCATCAGTTATTACGGCAGCCCCGAAAATAGGTAATTTCGTCCCAAGCCAACCGGAAGATTTGAAAATGTTGAAATTTTCGAAAAATCTCATAACTCAGGTAAACTAAGCTTCTCTTCCGAAATGAATATTTCAGACGGCTCAATGTTTTAGCCGCTGCTCGGTATATCATGAGTTGAGAAAAATTACACCGAATGAAAGCTCTTCCGCAAAATACCCGGAAACGCGTCTGAGCTGCAGCGCAGAGAGGAGAGGACGAGAAATGGGCGAAAAGTTGGATGACGGAAGAGGGAATAAAAGCACTCTTATACGGCTTCCTTTTTACTGCGAAAAAAGTGTCTTTTCTATTTGGGCGTGAAATCACTTTTGCCATGGAATAAGATGCTTTCTACCCCCTTCCCCTTTCCTCGCTCCCTCATCTATTTTATTAGTCGCGCATGGGATAAAAATTACACCTCGACAGTTTTGCGTCGTATTACAAAAAGATTGTCCTGCACTATAATCGACTTTGAGTTATTTTGCAATTTAGTTTCGTAGCGCAGATGCACCGCTTGATAATTTTCTGGCCAACGATATTTTTTTAAATATATATAATGTTATTTTGAGACTCCATATCATGATAATTAGTGATTCGATTACTATTGAAAATGCATTTTTGAGTTTAATCGATTTACGGTAATCAAGTGGAAATCGATAATAAATTCTGTGTGCCTATAACATACATTATATATACATATATAGAAGATATTCTTTTATTTGAACTACCTGTGGATAAATTAACAGCTGCGACGCGCTCGAAAATTAATTGTGTAATATATAAAGTGGAAGGTGAACTTTTACGGAGTAATTGCAGAAGATAAAATAAAAAATCAAAATTTAACGGAACAATTTGTATATAAATCAAACCGCTCAAGTGCTTTTGAGCTGCTCTCGTAATTTGATCGCAATCATATGGCCGGATGGGCACAAAGAACTGGATTTTATTCCGTAATTTGAGGTGAAGTTTATTTTTTTTATTGCTAAAAATGAAATGGAAGGGTACAGTGGAAGCAAAAAGTGTTTAGCAAAGTCCGATAAATACACTGAAACTAAATACTTTAATTTTAGAACTTTGCGCGTGTAATTATCATTCACGCGTATAACTCAACGCCTATTCAATCTATATTTTATTGTGTACGGCATTACTCATTACTTTTCAATTTTCGTTACACTTATTAATTTCAATTATTATTTTAATATCTATTATAAAAATTGAAATAATTATTCATACTTTGCAACTATTAATATACATTGCAACAATATCAGAATTAAATAAATTTTAAAGAAAAAGACTAAAAAAGTAATAAAAGCTGAAAAAACTTCATACTTTATCTCTTTTACGATTAATAAATGTCAAAATCAATGGATACTATCTTAAAATCCGTTTCAAAGTTCTGTGACATTGTAAGTTTGTATGAGAGTTGGAGTCAGAAAGAGTTAAAGAGTTCATATCTCTCGCTTCTCCTGACATGCTTGCTAATTGAAACTAAGTAAGCTTTTAATTATAGCTAATTACACTCGCGCTAGAATAATCCAGATCCAGAGCTAAACAATTTCAAAGTGTCATTACACATTTCGCTTACTCGTATTGCAACTTTTATTGTTCGCTGGTTAAATAATTCATGCTTGTAAATACTTATAAAGCTCATTATTTCTAAAGCCATTATCTCCAAAAGTTGAGTGGTGAGAGAATTTCTGCACGTGTACCGTCACACGATGTACACACGAGCGCAAGAAATAAAGGCGCTTTTTGCGTAGTGGCTCTGTGTTCCGACGGGATCCTTGCTCTGCAACCTCGTAAAAAATTTAAGGTCATAATTTATTCTGCTTATGAATGTCAAATGCACGAAAAACTTGGAAAACCGCCGCGTTTTCATAATGATAGTCTGCAATTTTGGTCTGTTTACACAATCTTGTTCAATGGAATTTTATTCCATCTACAATTATAAATATTATAAAGTTTTTTAGAATATGAATCGTCAAAAAAGCTTTGAAAAGTTTGGTGTATTATTCGGTGTATTTTTAGCCTCCTCATAGCGGAACTATTATGTTGGTAAAATATTTTTCGTCAGAGAATTTATTAGTTTTTAGATTAATGTGATTTATAAAAAAAAAATACGATCTGCGTTTGAATGCTTTTTCCGAAAAAAATCATTTCAAATAATAAATATTAACGCCCTTAAATATTTGTTTTTAACTTTAACTTCAGTTTTCAACCATTCCATTATACTATATTGCTGTTTAAATTCTACATCTAATTAAAAAACAACCCCAAACCTGTTTTGAAGTGAGAATGGCTATAATCAGGCTAAAAGTTCACTCTTATGACTCAGAATGAAATCGAAACCTAAATAGTGGCCTATCCGTACCACTGATCAATGAAAATTCCATCGGGCAATCGCGAAAAACGTCATGTTCATCGACGAAAAGTCGATTGCCGTCTACAGGCTAATTCGATGAATAGAGATATGTGGTGCATCGCGGGACTGAACCGCGGCCGGTACAGCCCATGTTTCTCGTCTGACAATATTGTACGCTGTCACTCGACGTATAGGATGGTCTAAGGCTATAATAGGCTACCAAATACCGATATGTGGCGCATCTGTATGCACTGACTGCATGGGATATAACCGTCGATTGATTGATTGCGGCTACAGGACGTTGAGTTTTCGCGCCCAGCGGAGTAGAGCTTGGATTTCAGAGCTGAACCGTCAAGCTGATCTTATTACTTTTATGGTATATACAAATAATGATAGCGTTTTTTTACAGGTTAATATACATTAGACCTGAAGAATCGATGCTTTGAATTACTTTTTGTAGAATAGGTGTTTTATTAGTTCTAGTGTAAACGAACTGGAAAATTTGATCAGTTACGTAATATCATTTCAACGTTCAGAGGATCTTCTTCAATGGTTGGAACATTATATGATTGTATATAATACCTGTCTTACAGGACATGCGAACAAAACACCTGTGAGGTAAATAACTTTAATTAAGTCTGAACAATAAGAGCTTTGAAAAGATGAATCCTTCACGAGTGAAGAGCATTCCGAAGACGCAAATTCAATGTTTACGTAAGCAGCTAATGTCTGCTTTTCAAATATAATCTATGTAATCCATGTAATTGTTCAAGAATATACGGTTTCTCCCAAGCTCTCCTTAAACAACCGCAAAATAATACCAGCTGTAATGAAAATCTTTACCATTGAATAGTTCAGGGTCCATTAATTCCTATTCTGATGCTAAAACTGGATTTTGGTTAATATCAGTGCTCCGAACTTCTATATACCCAATTGCTCTCGTGCGCCCTTTCTCATTGTCATGCAGCAGCTGCGACGCGTTGATACTGGCATAGGATCTTGGAGGATTTAATTTCAACTACTGAATGAGAGTAACAGCAATCGATCATGATTCCGAGCAATAGCGTCATTGTAACAAGATGTTGATGGACATTGGTACTTGAATCATCGCAGTAATATGATCAGTCATCAATTGAATGTTCCATTAAGGTCGAATCGTACAAATCATTAGCTGTTAAATTTTGAGTCGTCGACGTCAATCGAATAGTTCATCTCGCATCCTTCTTAACTGGCTCGATCCGCTTTAGGCGTTGATTATATCGTGATTTTGTTAGAGCATAATATGTGGAGTACACAGGTCTCGAGCGAGCTGAGTCCCCTCACACCCCCCACCGAGTTTAGCTCTGAAAACCTATATGCATCCCGTGGGATGTGGCATCGGATGCTTTACGGTGCACCGCACGTATATACATACTGACACAAACACAGTCTCGGTTGAAATTCGAGTATCGAGGGTGGAGGTGCGTGAAAAGCCTGCGACGGTCTCCTTTCTCCTCTCGGCTCTCTCCACAACCACGACGAGGCGGAGTACTCCACAAATCGATCGCAACAATTATACCCCCCGTACACCGTGGGATAGGCGCACGCACAGCGTCAGCAGACGCGCGCACCGGACTCGGCTGCACCTATCCCCCCGTGTGTGCAGTCACACATAGCCGCCGGCTATCCCACCCACCCCCGCTATCGAGTCTACTTCCACTCCACTACTCCCGCTCTCTCTCTCTCTCTCTCTCTCT
>UELV01083161.1:0-10109 GCA_900490015.1 Megastigmus stigmatizans | reverse complement strand
AGGCAGGAATAATAGTTGGCAGCCAGAGTAGAAATTATGCCCAACAAATGGATGAGCAACGTGTGAAACGACAAAATCGACGTAACTCCATGGAAACCAAAGAAGGTCGGGTAGCTCGAAAAGCTGCTCTACAAGCTCAAAATGAAGCTTTTGAAGAAGAAGAGGTGCAGGAATAACTGATTAGTCGGTAAGAACTTGATATTATAGATAATGCCATTTAATTTATAATTTTTCAGAATTTTTTTTTCAATCGCGTTTTTCTCAAAATGACTTTTCTCAATATGGCGTGGGTTCTCACTCAAAAAGTAATGAACCGATAATCTTCAAATTGAATGTCATGATTCTTTATTATATTACGAAGAATATGAACCAAAAATAAAGGTGATATTATATTTTTAAAGGTATTTTTTTATTGCATAATCAACGAAAAAAATGGTGAAAATTGAAAAATTTTTTCAAACACCTACTAAATTTGTAATTTTTATTATTTTTGCCTCGATTGAGGTTCATATTCTTGCAAAATACGTTATTAATATAAAATTTCAAGCTGTATGATTTCAGATGAAAATTGGATTGGCTACAACCCACGCCAGTCAACAACTAAAATGATAAGGCGCAGCGTTCATCAGCGTATAACTCTGTTATTTGTTGGCCAAATCATTTCAAATAATTTGTAAAAATAGTTCAAAATATATAAAAAATGTTCCTAAAATGCTGTTTCATTCTAATTGATTCTTCCTTTCTAAAAAAAATCATGAAAAACAATAAAAATCAGTCTCCTAACGTGTTTTCCCCCCTTAAATGAAATTACAGCTATTCGTGTATCAAGTGTAATTATGGTATAAAGCATAAATCGACTTTACAAACCCTGCTTTAGAATTTTTTTCTGGAATTAACTCATGACATTCGTAATTAAAAAAATGAATAAATGATCTTAATCTAAATCTTGATGGATTTTATTTTTAACAATGTTAATTCTTCAATTATCAATATTCTTTGACTATAAAACCTTTAAAAAACAAAAATTACGGATATCAGGAAAAAAGAAGAAAAGAATTCAAGAAATCCTTATCTGAGCTCACACCAGAGCATTGATCCTAATTGATATGGGCGTATAAAAGTTAATCTTAAGATTATACATCTTCAAACTTTGATATACATATACGAGTTAAAGTAATTCTGCAGAATTTTTTTTTTGTATTTGAATTGAATTGTAATGCTTACCAAGAAGAAATTAAAGCTTAATAGATACATGAATAATTTTCTAAAATCCGGAATTCGGTTTCAACATGCTTTTTAAAGAGCATTTTCCAATTCTCCAAAACTTTTAGATTTTTTTCAAAATCTCTATAATCAAAGAAATATTATGTGACGATACACTGTATTTACAGCATTTTTCATAGCTACATATGGTCTGTAATATAGTTCTTAGTAAAGTATAATTAATTTTGTTCAATTAGGCGAATTCTCAGGGTAATTTGTAATTCATAGGTAATATATTCAGAAATGATTTCCAATCGCAGACAGATTATACCTAATAATCATAAAGTTGGTGACAAAGTTTAGATGTAAGGTTGGTAAGTTTAAGAAATAAGATTATATTCTAAAATTTATAGAACTAAACCGTAAAAATTTTAAATCTAACTATCTTCATTCAACCTGAAATTCAAATTTTATCCCTAATAGCACAATACATTGTCACAACGTTGCGACAACTTTGTGCAGTACAGTTGTGGCTACGTTGCAACAACATTGTTCGTGTCCGCTTTTTCCGTTGTCCACACAACGTTCGTGCGACCTAGCTATAGAAACGTTACGATACCACCGATTAAGAAAATCTGTTGTGTCGACAATTTTGTTACAACCTTGTACTAACATTGCCGAAAAATTAAGCCGACTGCGATTGTTTAAATAACGTATTATCAAAACACTTTCGCACGCTTCAAAAAATTCCCTGCACTCCGGATTCGAACCGTCAATTGGCCACTGGTTTTTTTTTACAGACAACTAGTGTTCTAGATTAATCTTAAAAAAAACGGTCTCATCGAGCATAGTATCCGCGTAGTAATGAAGATTAGCCGTTGCATATTGCATTCCCATAGGGGCCCCTAAACCAAAAAAAAGTACACCCAAGTAGAAAAAGCTCGGCTGTCACAGAGAAGAAGAAGAAGGCATGCAGGGTAAGAGGAATCGGATGTGGCTTGGCGCTGCTCAGTCTCGCCGAGGTGAAAAGACTAAGAGGACCGCGGGGATGTGCAGAGAGGATTGGGACGACGTACGCGGTCCCTAGAATATTTGACAACATGCTTCCCAAGACGCTCGTATCGCCCGCCGCCGACGCGCAACGAGCTTTACCTGCGCGGATGTGTATTCCTGACACGCTCTCTCTCTCTCTCTCTCTCTCTCTGCGTATCCTTTCTGTATCGTCTGTGTGCGTGTGCTCTCTCGTCTATTCGTCTCGCGGTGGAATTGTTGTTGACTTGTTATGCTGCTGCTGCTGCTGCTTCTTAGTTTTTGCTTTGTGGAGGAGACGTGATTTTGTCGACGTTGTTGATGGCAAAAACGGGCGACAGCTTAATTGGACGGTTTTGTTGGAGAAGTTGGCTGTAGAGTTGAGCTGAGCTCGTCCGACTCTACTCGTATGCTTCTACTGAATTGCTGTTTCCTTCAACGGTAATGTTAATATGAATCTTTTTAAATTAATGTTTGTCACTTTGACAGTATGCTCAATTATTATTTTTAATACATAAGTGTGTATAAAAATATACATACCTGTCGAATTGTTAAAGTAACGCATAAAAAATCTCAATTGATGCTCAATATCGCACGCGCATCCCGGCCACACCGACCAAATAAAAAAATCCTGCAAAATTTACAGAGAAGTCAAATACTCTCTCGCAATCTCTTGTCAATTCAGTGGTCGCAAATTCAACCTATACATAAGAATCATCGGCGCCAAGGACACAAGCGTGTCCGGAACGATTACACAATTGGCGTGTAATACACAGAGATAGAGAGAGCGAGAGAGAGAGATGCGCGTGCATTGCGGCTGTGTTATACCGGTTATACGCGCGGCCGCAACGCACGACCGCAGACACAAACGCTCGGTCAACGTCAGTCGGCGCTCGTCACCGATCCCCCTGCAACTTCTCTGGCCGAATGTAATCCGACACAAGCGTGCGACGATGTATCCGGCCAATTTGGCTAATGGCGAGCGGTGCGTAATATGGGATCCTGCGGAGCTCTTCCTTTCGGGGGGGAGGAGGAGAAGATCGCGCCGAGTTGACCGACTGTTCACCGCGTTTTCTGCCCTGATTGGGGGAGACTGGCGTTATTGGTTTGTTTGTTCATCGCGTCGATTTTCATTTTAAATTATTTTTACAGCTACAGTTTTACAGAATTAAAGCGCTATAAATTGCCCTTCTGAATTCGCGTTAGCTTTGTTCTTGATAGCTTATTTGTACCTTTGAACAGAAGATTTTTGAGCAGGATCCCAAAGTACATTAAGAATTCCACGGTGGAGAGATCAAATGCCTAACAATACCACTCAACTTTCAAAACACTCTTTTCGCAAACAAAAATCCCAAAATAAAAGGTTAAAAAATTACGGATAAACTCCGCGATTCCAATGGGTTTCAACTTGGTTTCAAACACGCAAGGCCTCGATATCCACCCTCGAAAACATTCTAACACTATACCTGCAGTACATACTGGAAATTAAACACCTCGCCGTCCCGCCTCTGCTCTCCTGTCCTCGTCGTTCTTCTCGAGCCCTAAAACAACTAAACAAACGTGTTCATTATGAATATACGTGTAGTGTGCGCATCGAGCTCTCTGATCTAACGAAGAGAGGAAATTAAAGCGGGACGGGGAATAAGTAAGCAAGAGGTCCGATGCGGCCAGGTCGAAATCGACGTGTGCATATGTGAATAAGGCATGGCGGCGACGCGAGTGCACCGGTCCAGCGTATAAACTGCGCTAAAACCATCTGGGCTTACCCAGCCGGAGTGAAAACTTGTGCATGTGTGCGTATGTGTGGCGCATACCTACGTATAGCGTGGAATCGAAAAGTCGAGTGAGAAACTCACTGCCGGAGGGTTTGGGAGAGAGCAACAATGGGCCAATGCTGTATATGTATACGTGAATCTCTGCGTCGCTAGCCAACGAGAAATCCTCGTTTACCTCGAAAGCTTGTTGCTTATTTTTTCTCTCTCCCTCTCTCTCTCTCTCTCTCTCTCTCTCTCTCTCTCACACACACACACATACACACATACACGGTTTTCCTTTTTGCTCGCTCACCGTTTTGTTTTCTCTCTGGGTTTTTCGTCTGACCTTTTTCAGCGACCGTGAGACAGGATGCGTGTAAGCGCTGGTTGAATTGGCTTTTATGCGTATACGATACACTTTTTTTTCGGTCGGGGAGAGAGAGAGAGAGAGAGAACAGGTTCTCCCTCGACGAAGGCGATGTGCTTGCGGTTAGACCTGCGAAATCGATTTTCGTAATTGGCTGGGTTTTAGAGCGAAGCGTTGTTTCGGGTGGTGTACATCGAAAGTGAGTCGGATTCGCTGATGTTGATCAGATCGCGAGATATGTCTTTTTGGCCGTGGATTGAAAAGTAAAAGTGCGACTAAAAGCATTGGAATGTAATAAAAAGTTCCGTTTTATACGAATCGACGGCTGCTTACATTTGGACGACATGCGCGTCTGCGCTGCGAAGTCAACTTTCTTTTAGATTAGTTCCTACTTGAGTAATTGTTGATAACGGTACCTTACTTTTTTAAATAGTATTTTCCAGTTGCGCACTCAATTGGGGGATTACTTTAAATCAAGAAGGAATTGGTTCGAATTGTATGCTCTGTTAAGTTTATTATAAGAGCTTTTCTTATATGTTATACATATGTTATAAACTAATTATTTAATTATTTATAATTATTTATTCTCATGGTTGATGACGTTCCAATAGACATATCTCACCACACTCCGCATCTCACTACTTGCATCTACGCATATTTGGAAAAGTTTTCGAATACCGCTTTGACAATCAAGGTAATTTATCAAAATCCAGTTTATAAACATTTTTTCATTACATTTTTAATATAATAACAATAATTTAATTTTGTATTGTAACTTAATTTCTATTTTATTAGTACAATTCACTTCTCGTCTAAAGCTCTTGAAACATCAATTCGTAAGTGCAGATTGAAATTGAATTCGCGGCGGTACTTACACAATACCGAAAACTATTATTACTTATAAAAAAAAACGTGCGTATCGATTCTGAATTCAGAAATGCACCAGCCTACGTCCAATCTACCTATAGACACTCGACCAAAATAAACTTAATTTTCACATTAAGAAAGCAAGTCATGGCCGCACTAACCCATCGGTAAAATGAAAACTGTGCATGCAGCATCTCTGGAATCCAGGTCCCGCGACTCATCGCGAAAAAGGAAGAGAATAATAGGTTGGCTCGGGCTGTGTCGGCGCGCGGCAGCCTAGAACCTCTCATCCTGTTTTCATAAGCGACAGATTCATAAAACATTCCCGACGCGAGGAGGCCCGCGCGCGTGCGACCGCGAAAAATTTCAATAATAAAACAAAGGAAAAGGAGCTGCAGCCCTAGAAGCAGAAGCTAAAGAAGAAGAAGAAGAAGCTAGGGGAGGAGGAGGTGGAAAGAAAGCTGCAGACTTAGCGGTAGGCAAAAGGAGGGTTAGGGAAAGATCCACGACAACGACACTGAATCAGGAGTGATGAAATTGCTTGCTCATTTTTATGTATGCTGCTGCGCTGCGAAGAAGAAGCAGCAGCAGCAACGGAGAGGGAAGGATATATCTAGGAAGCGAGTATACGCGAGTAGTGGCGGCCCAGCTACTGCGGCATAAATCTCTTCGAAAGGCCGTATTTGTCTAAAAGATAAAAACTTTTGCTAAGAGAGAGAGAGAGAGAGAGAGAGAGAGAGTAATGTCGCACGGGAGCAAGTAAGTGGAACGAGGTCCAGTTTCAGCGTCGCCGACGTTGTCGACGCTCGACTTTCTGCCCCGCTTCTCTCTGGCGCTCTCTCTCTCTCTCTCTCTCTCTGCTTAGCATATCCGCGTCAATCTCAATTTTCATCATCAGCCCGACCGCGCGCTAGAAGTAAGAAAAGTTTCGCGCGCGCCACGGCTCCTCCTCCGTGTGTACACGGCCTTTTATCTATTCGTCCTGCTTTGCAGTGCTGCGCGAAACTGGTACTGCAGTTGAAGAGTTTAATTGATTCAGTGTCGGATCGCGAGTGTCACAAAAGTGTGTTTCAGTGGCTGAGTCTGCGATACGCATCGATATTGTTAAGGAAAGCGATGAGGCTCTCCTTTTGTTAATGCAAAGACATTAGACGTAGTAAGGCGATTATAAGAGGGAAGGTTGTATAGATGCCCTTCTGGATCAAAATCCAATTTCGCGACTGTGCAGCGGAACAAATTTGTTTCCCTTTTTTTTCCGAATAATTCCATTTCCTTTTCTTTAAGCCTAGAATTGGAAAAGGATCATCTTTCAAATCCATTCCTTTATAACTGCGCCGAGAGCTGCTGTACCAATGTCGTGTTGAACAGGATATGAAAGAGAACTTATATATATTATACCCCCTATCCATACTGACTTTTCATTTGTCTATAATGTGGCAACATATTTCGGATCATTGTTGTATACAATCATCTGTTATTTTATTAATATCCTGTCTATGAAAAGGGGAGTTAATAATGAATTCACAATTTTAATGTTAGGATTTATATAAATTCCTAAATGCATTAATATATATATATATCAGAGCAAGCAATTACAGTGGAAGAAGACGACCTAAAAGTTAAAATTCGTCGCATTTTTGGGGAAAATTCGTAGTCCTTATTTTTTTTCCAGTCGTTAATTCGAATTTTGAAGTATCTTCACGTGCTCGACCTACAAAATGTCTCAAAAACGAATAAATCACTTTAAATTCAACTGCACCTGGTTTGAAGACTAATTTTCCGTCAAAATTCCACTCTAAATCTTACACATAAACTAAATTCGTATAAAAAAAAGTCCCATGTACATAATCGTACGTTAAGAAAAGTAACAAAATATTCTCGGGGCTAGCTTTCTCAAGCAATGATCAATTCCTCCAGCATTGCGATCGTATGCTGAAAAAATTTGTGATTTTCAAGCTATAACAATAAGTCGGGAAGCCCCGAGGACCCCCTCTTTTTTCTTTTACCACATGTTCTCCGGTCAACCCTATATATATATATCTAATTTGCCTTTCGTTTGACGCGTGCATATATATGTAAAGCGCGATTCGCGGCTCTCGTGCGCATTATTTCGATGGATTTGGCCGCGAGTCGATGTCGCGCTCTTTTTTCCTTGTCCTCCCGTGGCACGCGCTCGTCTTCTCTGGTATATTACACGCGTCGCGGTCCCTTTTTATTCCCTCCATCTTTGCGAGCGCGCGTTGGCGAACACGGCCACGGCCACGCGTTGGTCGTTCGCTTAAACAAAAAAAGAAAAAAGCGGGAGAAAGGGGGGAGAGAGGAGAGAGAGAGAGAGAGAGAGTAAAGGATAAAAGGGAGAGGGAGAGAGAGGAAAAGAAAGTAGAAGCGAACGCTCTTCTCTTTATCGCCTTTTAGCTCCTCCAGCGCGCTCGTTTCAAGTCGAATAACGGACTCTAGGGCTCTTTTGCTCTCTTTTCAAGCTGCTACTACTCGGTCTTTTCTCTTTCTCTCTCTCTCTCTCTCCTTTATCCACGCTTTAACTCTGTGTACTGCCATCTCGTTCTATATGCAAATATAAACCCTGGGTAATAGTTTCTAAACGAAGTTTCATTGGTATCTTCAAATAAAGACGCTGCGTATAATCACATCAACATCTTATTATGTACGTCCGCGTAGTCAAACAGTATTCGCAACATTTATAAGGTTAGGAGAACTTAAATCTTGCGTTGAAAATATTTCATTGCTTATAAGTATTAGAAATGAGACACTTTGCTCTGAAACGATCTTCGAGTATAATAAATACATTGTCAGATTCTATCCAAATGGCGTTATGATATTTGGCTTTCCATTTTCTATAAGCTTAAGAAAACGACATGAAAAAAATGACAAATCAGATCAACTTCACCTGACGTAGGAAGATTTATTATATCGAGCACTAGGCCGTTCAAGTACAAATATTAATTTTCACTGTAAATAGAAACAGATATCCCTTAATATCTTTCATTAATATCAAAGAAAAATAGACGCATGAAGTGAAAAGTATTTGTATAAAGTTCAGTTATTGACGCATATGTAAGAAATAAGTACATGAATATTTAGGTAGTCAAAAAATAGTTCTTTATTTTAATATCTCCTCCTAGACACCTAAACCTTTGACCCTCATGTAACTGAGCCAATTTTTTACTTAGATTTCTAAAAAATTTCTACCTCACTTTACCAATTTAATTTTTTATCCAATTTTGTTACAATTCACTCCATCTATTTAATTTTTATTTTTGAAAACACTTTCAATTCTTAAAATAAATTAATACTATGCATCAATAGGTAATGTTGTGTTATATGAAATATGTTGTGTTATTTTCCATGTAAATACTCGCCTATTTTCTTGCGTAATTCACGTAATTAGTTCCAACGATCGTAATAAAGAAATCAATAAAGGTATATTTAATAATAGACTACTAGTAATTACTAAAAGCTTTCTTATGCTATTCTAAAACGTATTATTTTAATTTTCATTATAGATAACGAAACAGCTAATATGAGTAAATGAATTACGCAACAATAGAAGCGTTTCGAACTACGTTCTTTTTAAATTTATTATTATATACGCTTTTTGCGTTTGTGTTCATAAATGAAAGTGCTAGTGTCGTAAAAACACAAAATATAAATAATATATTAATGTACTGTAGTAAATTAGTGGCAATATTATTTATTTATTTATTTATTTTATTCAATCAACGAGTTTTGCCCTTTTACAAAATGCCAATTAGTCGAAAAAGTCTTTTTTGTTGCTTTAGTCAAGTCGGCATTACTCATTTTAAGACATTCATCGGTTTTGAAATATTACTTTACCTAATTAATTACGGAAATGGAATTGCCGTAGAAAATCATCGTTGCGATATGGATTTATTTATGGTTAACCCAGAAATTATAAAAATTTCCAACTTTATTCAAAGTAGAAATTTAAATAATTTAATTTTCAGGCAAATCTGCTAAATGAATGTTTTCCCGATAGAAGCGAGCCAGTCGTTGTAATTGGTAAAGGAAGCGACGAGCAAATTAAAAGCTTTCACAACTCATCTCAATCTATAACAATGATCTTACTCGAAGCTGGGACTATGGGAAAATATATAAAGAAACAAAAGCTGTATGTATTAGAAGATTACAATAAAACACTAAAGCCACAGCCAGCGTCAAAGTTTATTTTAAATCAAGTTCAGCTATCAACCCTTAAACTTACATTTTACAAAATTCGCGAGTCTATTTGGTGGAATATATACGGACACTTTATTATCATAGAAAATATTTTGGAGCCTCATAATTGTGGTAGTGCGTACGCTTACCTGAAGATCGCCTGGGAGTTTGATATCCTTGGAGTTACGTTTCTGTGCCACGATTCCATTCGAGGTATTCAATTGTACACATTCAATCCATTCTCAAACTATGCACCGTACCCTTGGAAGGAAGATCAAGTTCATCGACAACAAAATGGTCATCCTTTTAGAGTCTTCAAACTTCTTCACCACTCAAACGGTAGAAACTTTTCACAGTCTTTATAAAACATTTTTTATAATCAGATACTAGTAGTAGTAGTCTTTATTTTAACATTGTTTTACAAATTTTATACAAAGTTACCCATGTATTTTTCCTTAAACTATTTCCTTCTGGTCGCCGTCCAGCATTTTCCTTCTCTCTCTATTCTAAAATACTTCATTTTTCTATTTGCCTATTTTCGCTCTATTTTATATCTCTTTTCTTTTTTTATTTCTATCTAACCTGCTCTCTATCTCGACCTATTTTCTTTCTAATGTCTTTATTCAACTCTTCTCTTTCTTCTTTATTCTTCACCCTTGCCTTCTTTCTTTCCACCTTTCTGTCTCACTTAGGGC